>JAVLUX010000003.1:19229165-19236665 GCA_032164185.1 Moxostoma hubbsi
TCTCTAACGCCCTACACGGGCAAGCAAAAAAGCCCCATACATATTTACCTTCTAACCCCTGCTAGCCTTCAATAAAAGGAAGTACAATAAAAGTTGATGCACTTTATTTTGCTCTTTAAGAGGCTTGATTTCATTTGATCCAAACTGCCTGTGTTGTTAATCTCTTTTAGTAGAGGAATATTCAGGGCAAAAAATGGGGCCATGATGATTGCAAAAAAAAGACTTATTCAATCATAAAAACAAATAAAACATCATACAAAATCCAGTATTTTATCCTTTTTAGGAAAAACAGTAGAGAAAAAAAAAAACAGACAAACCCATAAATGCCATCCTGAAATTTAGATTACAGACAGACAGGTAGAGGTAAAAGTGATTATCTACACACTTCATATCTACAGTTTGCCTTCATTATGCTGCTTTCTCAGGAGCTCTATAAAGAAGGAAGTCCTGCAGCAAGTCAATAAACCCCACAAAAGCGCTACAGTTCCTTCATATTATATCCAAATCACACTTTACATATAACACATTCAGTCTCTCGCTAAGTATTGTAGTTACATAGAGTCTGTACTGGCCGCCTCCATTTAGATTTGCACACTTTACCTAATGTTCACTGGTTAGAAGTAAAGCAGCACCTTCATAAAGAACAAAGAAAAGACATTTGCCATTGTTATGAAGCATTTAACAGAAACAAAGCACATTTAATGCATCTCCCCAATGCTCTGTGTTGCCCAAAAGAATACTCATACAAATTACGTTCTAAAACTGCACAACAATGAGAAAAAAAAAACTAAACAAAAAAACACTGATTATAATACAATGTTATTGGCCATCATACATTTTATTTTTATTTATTTCTTTGAGATTGGGAGGGAGGCTGATAATAAGTGCTACTAGACTTCAGACAGGTCTTCGGCTGACCTATCTGCAGCCTGGCTGTACAGGCGACTACGGTTTCTCTTGACGTGTTGTGAAAGAGGCAAAAGAAAAAGGGGGGGGGGGGGGGGGGGAGGGGTATGGAAGCAGCATGGGAGGGGGGGTTGAATTGATTTCCTCTGTGATGACAGCTCCAGTCAGGCTGGCACCAAGTTCTCCCCCCCCACCTCCATTTCACCATCCACATCCATCTATGCGCTCACTCCATCCCTGTGCGTCAGTGGCACTGGGCAAATGGCCACTGGTGGTGTCATGTTCTTGAAGGGTGCTCTCAACAACTCACCTCCATTTTTCTTTTCCTTCCAACTGTCGCAAAATCATTGCCGTGGATCGTTTTTCTGATAAAAGCATTATTTTTGGGACAAAAGTAACTATGGAGAATTTAATGACAGTCCTTTTTTTTTTAAGTTGCCTTTCCTTTTTTTCTCGTCAGTAATGTCCCGTCAAAGCTCAATTTGGGAAATTCCAATAAAAGCTGTGTATTTAGTTTCAAACTCATCAGAAACAGGATTCGGGTTTCTATGCTTCATCATCTCTGTCCTGTGCTTCACATAGAACACCTAGTGAGGCCGTAGTGAATGGATTTTGGAGTTTGATGCACACACAATATGGAATAACAGTTGGATTAGACAATTCTTCCCATGGGTGTTTAAGCATAATACGATGGGAATGCTTTTATGATATGGTGTCCAAACTTGATTCCACTTGTTAATAATGACATCATCACTTCAAACCCCTGAAGGTCTTAAGAAATCCCTGGATCAAGCTTTACTGTATGTCGTTTCACTCAAAAGAGCAATGAGTATCACCAGAAATACTTTCCCCTGTGCTTCCCTGGCCAGAGGAGGGAGGGTTCCCGTCCTCTGTGTTTACATAGACATCAGAGTCTATACGGGAGCGTTTGAAGCGACGGTCAGGGTACTGGCTGTTGTCAAAGGGCATGCGGTGAACAGAGAGCACGTGGGTCTTCAGGTTGCCTTTCTGAGAGGCGCTGTAGGGGCAGTACCGGCATTGGAATGGCCTTTGACCTCCATGACCTGTGTGTGGGAGAGAAAGCAACATAATTAAAGGCACACCAGCATTGTCAAAGTCACATCAAATAGCCATTCATTTGAAAGGCTTTCACATATTCTGGCTGATTTTAAAAGGATAGTTCATCCAAAAATCTCAATTCTGCCAACATTCTGTAATCACATTTAATCACCCTCATATTGTTATAAACCCATATGACTTTCTTTCCTTGCTGAACACAAAAGGATATGTAAGGCAGAATGATGGCTTCAGTCACCATTCACTTTCATTTTATGGAGAAAAAAAAAAAAAAAAGAAGTGGATTGAAAGTGAATGGTGACTGTGGCTGTCTAACAATTTTTTTGACTAAAGAAAGAAAAAGGGTAATACGGGTTGAAAACAAAATGGGAATGTGTAAGTGATGATTTAATTTACATTTTTAGGTGAACTATCCCTTTAATCCAGTCTGATCTCTTTATAATTACATTAATGTGACAACATTTTAGCAAAATTACATTAAGTTGTTCACATGGACATATATATCAGCAGTTCCAATGTCAAATGTCCACTGTGTGGTGCTAAAAGCTGTTAAAAGTTCTCCAAAACAAATAAGGTTTTCAAGGTTAATATTCTATTGAGTTGAGAATCTACAAAACCTACCTCTTAACCCTAAAACTAATTGATAGTGTCATAAAAAGTAAATGTGATATGAAAAATGCAATTGCTGAAGCAACCACATCATGTTGTGGTCATATGCAGACTTGTGTGATCTTCTGCACTTCTTACCTAGGTTCTTTGCATTACAAGTGTAATGAGTTCTCAGTTGAGCTACTGTGCAACTTAACTGCACATGAATTTGCTTGTAAATGTCAGCATGGTCTCATAAAAATTATGTGACTGTGGCAATATTTTTGCAAAACAAAATGATGTTCCATATTACACATTTGGCTGCAGTTTCCCATTGAAAAGTCCAGCAGGGGGCACCAAAAGCCAGTGAAATTGTGTCGTAATCAGACAAGGTTTTAAGGTGAAGATTAGATGGAGGTTTTAATGAGTAAAACGTACCTGCCTAATCTTAAACTGTAACCTAAACCTAAGCAATAGTGATCTAAAATGAAATGCGAGGTAGAAACACAACAGGCATCCTTACCCTTAACCAATGCTTAAACCTAACCAATTGAGTCCAAAAACAAAATGAGAAATGAAAAGCACATATTCTGAAGCAACAACGTCATCTCGTGTCACATATATGACACTCTCGTCTCACGTGTCAGCTTGCATGCTTGACTGGTCTCGAGCTGCGTTCTTGTGAGTTCAAACACCAACACTTTATCAGGTGAGCAATCGCTGAAGCTAATCATACTGGAAAAGTGTGTAGTCTGTAATACAAGCATCACATGCATTACAGTAAAAAGTGATTTGATTTAACATAGCAGTGGTGGTGGCGTAGTGGGCTAAATCACAGAACTGTTATGCAGAAGGTTAATGGTTCGATCCCCACACCCACCACCATTATGTCGTTGAGCAAGGCACTTAACTCCAGGTTACTCGGGGGGGATTGTCCCTGTAATGAATCCACTGTAAATCGCTTTGGATGAAAGCATCTGCCAAATGCATAAATTTAAATAGCAGAGTGCAAATAATGGTGTGAAAAATAAGTGTTTATAAAGTTATAATAAGCTGATGTACTCGTAATTTGTGTAAAAGTGAATAAAACTCACAGTTTTTGTGGAGCATCTAGTGTTCATTTCAAAACGTAGAACGTGGCATGAACACTGTAAAATGTAATAAGTTGACTTTACTTTAAAAAAGTGAGGAAATCAATTGCCTTAAAAAAAGGTTTTCCTAGTTCACTTTACTTGAGCCATTTAAGTACTGCCGAATAAGTACATTTACTTAGATTTTTTTTAAGGCAATCGGTTTAAAATACGATTTTACAGTGTAGTCAGTTTGCAAAAATGTAGTTTTAGTAAAGTTAATTCTATGAGACAAAGTTGGTAAATGTAGTTTGTTACATATAAGGGAACAGTGAGAAACAGAGGGAAAAGTTAACTAATGGGGCAGCTCTGGCTCAGGTGATAGAGCGGGTCGGCTACTAATCGCAGGGTTGTTGGTTTGATTACCGGCCCACACAACTCCACCTGCGAAATGTCCTTGGGCAAGACAGTGAACCCCAAGTTGCTCCCAATGGCAGGCTAGCACCTTGCATGGCAGCTCTGCAGCCATTGGTGTCTGAATGTGAGTGTGAATGGGTGATTGGGACACAGTGTAAAGCACTTTGGTAACCTCTAAGGTTATGAAAAGTGCTATATAAGTGCAGACCATATAAGTGCAGACCATTTAATAATCTACCGTTTTACTCATGATTTGTGTTAAAGGGAATACAATTTATCGTTGTTGTAGCATTGTCATTTTGTCAAAAACTACACACAATTCACACAACCACACACACAAGTAGCAGATCACCTCAGATCTTTTCCTAAATTAATCACTTCATTCAAAACTATACAATAATTTATAAAAACCCAATTTTGTCACCGTATGGCAAACACATGATTCATACAATATGATTCTGTTTGAGCCAGATACACACTGCTGTGCTCAATCTAAAACACTTTTAACATTTTTGATTTTTTTCAGAGATATTATTAGAGTAAAGTACATGAATATATTGACCAAACAAAACACATAAGACCAGTACTGCACACTGATGAAAACATTTATTTCTCTCCACGTTGTAAAATCAGTCAATACATATATGTGTTTGAAAGATTGACTTAAAAAAAACGACATGAATAAAAAAAAAAACCCTATGCATCATCTCTTCGCCTAGCTGGATATGGCCATAGCACTTCGTCCACAACACAAGCTATGTCCTCTCTCGCAAGACAGCGAAGGAAGGATCTTCTTGAATGGCTAATCCGTCCTTGCACAGACCATGCATCAGTTAGGTTGCAGGCCTCCTCCATGGCTTGAATGAGGGGTATCCTAACATAGGGCTGGAGATCGGAAACCTTACACCGCCATGCCGGGAAAAAAAATCCTATATGGGGTTAAGGGAGGGAGAGTATGGTGGGAGGAATTGGAGTGAAAATTGTGGATGCTGATGAAACCAGTTTTGGACCAGAGCATATCGGTGGTAAGATACCGATATCTTACCACCAGATGACAGATGACAATGTACCTCATCTGCTCTGCATCCATTTGGTCTTCTGCTGTGATGATGTTGTGTAGTCTAAGGACCTAAATTGGCATGGTGGTGGAGGACCCCATTCTGCGTGATTGCAGTGCACATTTTGATGTTAAAGTATCACCACATTGGTCCGGGACATTCAAAATATCTCTGTGGCCAATGATGTTTCTCCCTCTTCCTCTTACTGTAACGTTGACTTCCATTTTTGTTGAAGACAGGTAATCTCACCTGTTGCCTTTTTTATAGTGCTTACACATGATTGGTGAGTTAACAATTAAGCACATGTCTGTACACTTGATGGCATGTTTGATCAATTTGTTCATAGGTGTGGTATTTTGAGGCAGTGCCTTGAAATGGCAAAGAAGTGACATCATGTTAGATTTCTGAGTGTGAAGCAGAGAAGCGTGTGTAGTGTTCTGCAAAAAGTTTGAGGCTGAGAATGTGCTTCTAGTTGTGCAGATCAGGGCTGACGTTTTGCTCCTTGAGTGTCAGGTTTCACTAACTGTGTGCTATTTTTATTTTAGTGTGTAAGCAATCATATAAAAACAGTAATCTTTTGATTCATCAGGTTGCATCAAAAGTATTTCCATTATCCGCTTGAAACTGTGGACATTATCTTCTGTTCATATGAAGATGTTTTCTTTGTTTGGTATCCTACAGAACTTTGAAAGTGCTCTTTCAGCTTGGAGCATGTACAACTGTTTAAGAGATTGGATCTGATCATCGGTGCATTGTACACAATGCCTCTTAATAGCCCACAGAGTCTGTTTGAGGAATGCAGATTACATGCCTATCATATCTGGCTCTCTTATCGGGCCCATCCACTTAGAGCAAAGCCAGGCACTTTCAGCTACGCGCTACTTTAGAACATTAATAACAGTACATTTGCTCTCCATTTTTCTCAATTCAATTTGAAAAGCACTAAATCAAATTAACATGAGGGTTTAAAATAGCAGCCACGTTGGTGCGGAGAATGTAAAGCGGCTGCATTAAAGGTGTAGCCTTGATGTAACTTGAAAAATGTACACATCCCCAGAGTAAGTGTGTGTACCATTGTCTCTCTCTGTGTGTATGTGTGTGTGTGGCAGAAAAAAAAGAAGGATTTATAAGCACTTTGTGTTTGGCTTTGGAGTCGCAGTGGCTTTTGAATACAACAATGTCTGCTGAGACCTCGATACAAAGGGGATTGCTGCAAGTTTTATAGCTTTCGATGTTCCAGTTGTCTGATAAGCAAGCTGGCGACATACAATCCTGGCTGTTTCATTCATACGCACTTTAATTTCACACTTCCTTACATTGAGTTAATTCTGAGAGGCAGAATATTCTCATGCCATTTTATACTATTTTATACTGCAAACTAGTGTGTCACCAAATGTAAGTCAGCTTTCTCTGCCCTTTCTTCTTATTTCGTTTCTTCTCCCCAATCTTGTTGCTTTCCCTGAAGCAGCAGCTGTATAGGCTTGGAATTGTCATAGAGGGGTCCAACTGAGACACAGAGTGAGGTGAATCCCATTTAATATATATATATATATATATATATATATATATATATATATATATATATAATAAAGAATCTACATATTTTGAATGTTGGGTGAACCTGGACAGAAAGAAAGAAAGAAAGAAAGAAAGAAAGAAAGATAGCGATTTGGATAGCAGAATGTTGTGCTCACAGAGGCTCTGACAGGGCCACAGGTAAATGATTAACAGGGATCATAGAGAAACACAAAAGAAGAAAGCCTATTGATATGTAACCTCCATCACAGCTCTCCGCATTCATTGGGAAAGCTTCCTCCAGCTCCCTTTTCAAAGTGAGATAATACCGCCCCTTCAGGGTGCCTATTTGATGGTCAAAATAATTGGCAACAATGAATCATATTTTGAGGGGAGTTCTGTGACAGGACACAATTTCTTATATCAAATAAATATACACATTGGTCCCCCCCTCAAATCAATTCCTATGAAAGTTCTGTCTTGATTACTTAAACAGAAACTAATTGGGACCATTTTGGATAGCTACTGCAAGTTGCCAAATAACAAGGGAGCTAGAGATTTTATGCACCAAAATGATAGTGTTTCATATTGTGTGTGCTAAACTACACGTATATGGCATGTTTGTTATCAGGTGGTGAAGAAGGGTTTGGCTCAGGCGAAGCATGCTAACACCTTCCTTAAATTCATCGTTTTATTTATCCTACTGACCTCTCTCTCTCTATAACAAACACAATACAAAAATATGAACATTTTTGAGTATGTTTTTGGTGTACTATAGCCTCACTTATTTATTGAGCACATTACTCCTTATATGACAACTGGGCATGGGTGTGTATGGAGTTGTACATGCTATGATATGCCTGTGAGGG
>JAVLUX010000003.1:22241665-22499165 GCA_032164185.1 Moxostoma hubbsi
TCTGGGTTAAGGCCGAGTCCACAATTTCTTTAATTTTGAGTAAGAGATACAGAGGGAGTGTCATAGATGTCATAGTGTCACTTTACTCACAGCTGATTGGTTCAGCATCAGTTTGGGATCTGTAACCCATAATAAAACCTGCCCTGGAGCAGGTCGTTCATGTAGCGTAAGATGCTAGGATGATGAACACAGGTAAAAACCAACCCACCTTCTTGAGCCTGAAAAAACAGAGTTTGCTTAAAATAAACTCAAATTTACCAGGGTAGCTACTGAAACCGGCTTCATGCAACAGGCCACTGAACACAAAACTACAAAAATGACAGAAGAACACATGGTTAAGGAACACAAACATGAACCATGTGCTCACACATAGCCAGACAAAAAATGGTTGTCAGGATCCTGACACTAAAAAAATAGAAATGAAGCAGGCTCTTGTGACAGGATCCGGACACTATCCCCTTCAAAAGAACACCACCTGGTACATAGTGACATGTTGCAAGATATAGAGCTCTTATGGTGAAAAAATTTACATGTAAGCAACTATATAAATATATATTTTTTTTCACTCAATGTAGTTTGTTATTAAAAAGTCCACAATACAATTTTTTTTCTAACAAAGTGATTGATCACATTTAGCCACCTCGCCATTTGTATGTATGCTGTCATATTTCATTATTGAGGGGATGAATCGCCACTTTAATAATGGTGGTGACAGAGGAGTAAAAATTTAGCAAGATGAAGACTGATGACAGGCTTAAGCATTGGACATGGCAGTCAGAACATGGTGGAGATTGAATCCGTAACCCTCTGCACCCATAATAAATAATCTCTCCAAAATGAAATGATTGATTTGCAGCGGTGATGCTTGCACCTGGAATGGGGTCTCTTTCTACCCACTCTCAGGGGTTTCTATACTGAAACATTCTCCTTCAGGAAAAAAAATTCCCTCTCCTTTTTCTCTTCAGGTGAGTGAAAGGAGGAGAAAATAAAGGTGACCAAAATATTTGATTAAATTTTTTATCCTTGCAACATGGTACAATTTGACAGGAAGGCTCTCGAGATTGTGGTTATGTCAGTACCACTGTTTGGGAGCAACCACTGTGTCTCTCTCGATAACCTCAAGCTTTCAAGTTCCCCTCACATGCATTCACTGAGACATCTGAGGTGTGAGAGAAGAAGAGCTATGGGAAGAGAGGATATGACATCAAAGCTAGGATGGTCAACAGACGAGATGGAATTTGTCAACTAACTCCTAAAAGTTTGAATCCCAGAGTGCATATCCAACATAACCTTATCTGCTGCTTCCTTCCTACCTCAATATACCATGCTCACTGAAATATGACCACTTATTCTTTAGGAACTGGAAACATTATATGACTTTCTTACATTTCACATTCACTTATAATTTACCACTAAAAAACAGGAAGTTTGCATGATTATAATTAAGCTATACAAAGCTCTCTGAAGGACTCTTGGGAAGCTTGTTCTCTTTTGAGTGTCTTAGTCTGACAGTCTTAACATTCATAATTTTATTATGCTTTATAGTCAGTAAGTCCTCCAGGGGCAGAAGAACTATACATTCCCTGTAAAGCATAGATTCATACAAAAAGTATGGTAAGTTTGAGCATATCTAGTTTTATGGAGAGTCATGTCATCTCATCTTATCTTAACTTACCTGACTGTTTTTCAAGGATAGGAGTCTGTTTATGCTGAAATTGTTAGCAAGAATAGGGAGCTTGGGATTCCATGCAAATAAGCTCTTAATAGCTGTCATTTTTAATTGACCTATTCACAAATTATGGTCTGGCATATTCTCTGTCCTCCTAACGAATCTCATTATGAGACTCCAGTCAGTTCTGGTTTATCAATCACTCACATTAACAGAGATGACAACCACATCATAAATTACCATTCTAAAAAAGGTAAATAAATAAAAGTGAGGAAGAAAGCAATAAAGCATGCAAGAGAGCAAGACAGAAAGAAAGAGAGCAATGGAAGATATTATACCTCAGAGTGGGGATGTTTATGAAGATTTAACATGTGGCCTTATAACATAACATCTACAATTCTTCATACATTTTCATAAATCTGCTTACTTTTTAATAATTATATTATTTTCTGTTATAACAGATATAACTTAAAGTATTCAAAGAGTATCACCATTTTCACATTATGTGTGCCAGGGATGAGCAGAGCTTCTGTGTGACTTAAACAGGAGACATGATTTGACTTTTCATCGCGTCTGTACTGTTTGACTATACAGAAAATAAAGTGATTTCTGGATAACTATATTTATTGTATTTTTTTTTCTGAGATAATGAACATAAAAAAATAAGATGTTTATCCAAAGTGGGCAATTGAAATATATTATAAATGTAACCATCATTACACTAATAAATTATTGGGTGCCTGTTACTGCTTGGTTAACTTGCATCAAGATGTCTTTTTTCAGTCAATGTCTAAGCAGTAAAGTACAGTATTTTACGTTGCGTCACAAAAAGATTTTATTGTAAAAGATTGTGTTGTCAGTGCATTTTCAACATGATTTCATAATAGTTCAGCATGTGCTGCATGATTAAAATATGCTAGGTTCCCTTTGCTCTTCTTTCTCTGCAGCTTCACCCATGTAAAAATCAAAGTTCTGGCAAACTCGTTGCTTTCTCTTCATTGTCGCAAAGGTTTGCTGCAGGTTAACAGATACTGGTAAAGAGCTGCAAACTTCTGGAAAAAAATTTGTGACGAATCGCCAGCTCATTTGCATTTGAAAATAATGAATAGGAGTAAGGGCACAGCTCACGCATCCAGTGTAAAGACTGTAACCTGAAGACAGAGTTTGTGTAAACCAGCCTTAACAAAAGTATAGCTCTGATCCTGCATCCTCCATCTGTGTTGTTGTTGAAATTGAATCACTTGTGAAAACAACGTAAAAAAAATAAATGGGTCGAAAATTAATTATGTCACTACTTTGTTACTTTGTGTGTGCAAATTCAAGAGATGGAAAATACTCTTTGAGTGTGCCATTCCTCTTAATAGTTCTCATCTAGAAAGGGTGAAATACCAGGACTTTATGTGGGAAAATGGCTCATTTGTGGATTTTTAAAAATCAATGAAATAGCACATGCACTATTTAAGCCCCTTGGTAGATTACCTTCTCACAGAATAATGAATGACACTCAAATGTTTTGTGTGAGAGAAAGAACACAAAGGGAAATTGAGCGAATTGACCTCTAGTTCTGTTGTACTCTAAGAAAAAAAAAAAGAAAGAAAGAAAGTAAAGCCAGAGGCGCTTTAGTGGCAATGACTATAACATCAAGCAAGTCCACTGGGTTTTTCTTATTCCATTTCTAGAATGAGGGATCAGAAACATTTGGCTTATTGCTTTGTTCTACTTAAGCTAATTAGCACTGACTAATTTTACTCATAGCTGCACATATTTTTTTCTCGCAATTAAGCAAAACTGCTCTCTGTTTATGCAAATGTTTCTAGGTTAAGAGCTTGTATTAAACAAAATATAAGAGTAATTCACATAGCAGAGAATGATTTGGAAAACATGACATTTTTTTCTCTCTTTACACTTTTGAAACAACTTTACCCTTTTGAAACAACTGACTAGCCATGCTCTTGTAACACTATTTAAAGACATTCTTTGAGGAGAATGTGAGATGTCATGAATGGCAGTATACAATTTTATGAACAATTGTATTAAAAGTAGACCTTTACAACTTCAAATAAGGCAGAAATGATGACATTTGCACACATGCACAAGTTTACACAATGTCAAAACTACATTTTCAGGTGACATTGATTGATTGTCATTGATTGTCATTAAGTCTTAATACAAACAGGCCTCGTTTACTGTCAGCATATCAATATAAAGATGTTTTAATTGTGTCAAAAGTTGGACGAATGGTCAGGGGTCCTTGTGCAGTGAATTATCTTTTCAATAGCCAACTAATCTTCCGTATACGTATAATTGACTGATTCAGTCTAAATTCACAATTGCTCACTTACTTTCATTCCACAGACTTAGCATTCAGTGTATTTACAGCAAGTCTGCAATTGAAGCTGAATTTGATTTGATTTGCACAACTTAAGAGGGCATCTCACTAGTGAACTCCGAACAACTTGATTTTGGACATCAGAGATGTCCTATCATCTGAAAAATCCAACTGATTTTGCTGTAATCTTATTATCTTCTCTTGGAGGTCTGCCACACTCATCAATTAAGAATACAAAAGGAGTGACTAAATGAATGTCTCTGACATTTCTCTCCCATTCCCTGTCACATAAAGCTAAATAAGAACAGGAGTACTATGCAAACATAAATCATTGTTATATCTTTAACTTGTGAATACCTGCTGATGGTATCAGAGGGTCAGCAGTAGTGGTGGGAATTTTAATTAATTCAGATTTGTCCATTGATTTGTTCAATACAAGGTTAATTTATTATTTCAGTGGAATATTACATTTTTTTCTGCAGTTTATATAACGCTAGATGGTGATGAAAAGTGAGCATCTTTTATGTTTAACGAATGAGTCATTGAATCAATCGCTCAACCAATTTGTTGACAACACCAGGTCATCCATGACTATAACAAGTCTTATTATCCTTTATTTAAAAAAAATCAATAAATAAATAAAAAATAAGTTAAATAAGTCAAAAAGGTAAATCTTGAAGAGTCTTGAGTTTCATCACACCAAGAGAGAGACATGCACACACTTTTTCACGCCCTAGAGCATGACCAATTTCCTGACTCATTGTGTCTGTAGAGTAAAGCTTTTATTAGCTTCACTTGCTGATGACAATTACTATCAGTAGTATGATGTGTGAGAGGGCAGCACAGGCAAGCAGAGGGATCATGGCCCCTTATTTGGAAACAGTCTCTGTGCTGTTCCTGTGATGTGGATTTGAGCCAGACTTTTCATTAGAGAGCTAAGCAAGGTCACTGTGCCCAACGTTTTCTTTGCCAAGCAGCTTCAGCCCAGGCCCCTGCTGAGGTGGAACCATGGGCTGCCAACCAGCTCATCTGGGACATGTCTCCACCTACAATGCCAGAGGTCACAGAACCGGACCCAACCCTGCCATTGTCCAAAGTCGACAGCTACCCGTTGAGTGAGTTATGGCAGAGAGTGTTAAAGAATTTTAAGAAGCTATGGTTATGGAGAATATGCCACTGCAAGGATGGATAAGAGAAAATACCTGAGAAAGTTTGAATGGAAAGAATTTCATTACGAAATTATTGCTCAAAGCTGTATGAAGTTAAAGTAGAAAAATGAGAGAAAGGGCCAGAGCATAAATGGTTAGAGCATGGCAGGAAAAAGCAAGATAAATCTTTTCTAATGGTGGAGCTGTGTCAAAGCACATATAAGCACCTTGCTGACTCACCAGGGTATTGCCTCAGGTACCTGAGAGCAATAGCACGACCTGAGTGTTTGTTGGACCGTGGTGGCCAGGCCAGACTGCCCACAGGTCTAGTGTCCGGAATGGCACATGGGAGATCTAGGCTTGAATCTCATTGAGGCTGAGTGCATCAAAACCCAAATACAGTGTGTTCCAGTGTGCATTCTCCCCCAAATAAATGTTTGAAAATGTGATACGGTATGATGTCAGTGCCTCCAGGAATTTGAAATCTTGCGATCACAAGAATTTATGCAAATTCAACCAGTCACCACATTATTTGCTCTGCAAAAATGTCCTAACATTTTTCAGCATAAACTGTGAATCAGAGGTAATCCAATTGCTTTTCTCTATATTAACATCAGCAAAACAAGTGCTTGAAAAGCTTGAAGCAGTCGAGACATATCCAACTGAACAGACTCCATCGTATCATTTCCACAGTAACAGAGTAAACATCTCCTCCTTATACCCTGCATGTATGAACACACAACAACCAATAACATTTGCCATTACATTAATGTTAAAGTGAAACTGGAACATTTTGCATTCACCGTTGAAAGCCTTGTCTGAACGTTTAAACAGCATGCATACTTTGCAGTTAATCTTTAAATCTTCACATGCTCTTTAGGAGTTGCTCTAAATTGTCTCAGGTGTGGGCTGTTGATAGCCTCAGTTCATTTTGTAGTGCTCATCTAACTATTTGCTTTAAAATCCCTTATTTGGATAGTACAATGTGATTAGAATTTGAAGAGCTCAATAATAGCAGTTCTCTCAGATCATTTTGGTTAAATGAAATTATCTTGATCAGGTGATGTAATAATCATGACAGGCCTCCACATACAATGGCAGTGGTCACATTATGGGAGCCAACCCTGCCATTGTCCAAAATAGACAGCTACCCATGGCATGAGTTATGGCAGAGAGTGTTAAAGCATTTTAAGAAGCTATGGTTATGGAGAATATGCCAGTGTGAGGATGGATGAGAGAGTTTGAATGGAAAAAAAAAAAAATCAAGTTATTGCTAAGGGGTATGAGGTAAATGTAGAAAAATGAGAAAAAGGTCCTGAGTATAAATGGATATAGAGCAGAAAAAAGAGGTCTAGCTGTCTCCATGGGTAGTGAGGGATGTCTTGAGTCGGCAACTGGTTTGCAATGAGAAGTCTCAGATCTCACAAGCAATGGTCTTGTAGTGTGTGCATTCCTGAGACAAGCCCCATGACAGATTTCAAAGCCAGCTTGAGATCTAGACATTATGTCGTCAGGTGTGTACACTGTCCCAATGAGCAAGAGTCTGACAATGAGCAACAGCCAATTAAATATAAAGAGAGCACAAGAGGAAAGCAAGGAATTGGGAAGCAGGAGACAAAAAAATTATTAGAAAAAAGAGTGCATCAAGTTATTTCTCAAAAGGGTATGAGGTAAATGTAGAAAAATTAGAAAAAGGGCCTGAGCATAAATGGATAGAGAGCAGAAAAAGCTAGGGCTAGCTCTCTCCATGGAGCGAGGGATAGCTGCACCATGGGTAGCTGTCGACTTTGGACAATGGAAGGATTGAGTCCGGTTCTGTGACCTGTGGCATTGTATGTGGAGGCCTGTTGCGATTATTACATCACCTGATTGTGATCATTTGATTTAACCACAATTATCTGAGAGAACTGCTTTTATTGAGCACTTCAAGTTTATTTGTATAGTTTTTACTGCAAAGTAAAAAAAAATAAAAAAGCTGCAAATGGCATCGCAATTTCCCAGCAAAGCCGCAACAAATTAAATAATTTTGGGTTGCAATAATCAGGAAAAAGTACTAGGAAATTCTCATGGGTCCGTTATGTGTTAGACTGCATATGTTACTTTAAGTTTAAGTTTACCCAAAAATGACAATTCTATCATAATTTATTCACCCAACCATTTTGTTCCAAACCAGTATGACTTTTCTTTCAAAGGTTGCCTATGTCAGAGATGACAAGTATTCATCCTACTTTCACTGTGCATCTCATTCCAGATGAAGACAAATAAACTGCTGATTAAAGCTGAGAATGTGAAGATGTGACTGACATGTTTGTATAAATGTTTACACATTACTTCATCTGATAAGTCACAGCAGCCGTGTAAAGAGTCCAAGAGCTGGGAAATACACCTGTGTCAATGTGTGAGACTGTAATTATGATTCTGAGCAATCTAGTGCATTCCACTTTGAAAAGCCCCTGTGCCACCCCTGTCATATAAGATTAGAGAGGGTATATCTAACAAAGGCAATGAGTCTCTCTCTTCAGAGCTGTTTACAGAAATAACACAGCATTAAATTTAGAGTATCCTACATTCATAATGTCAAATGCTTACCCATAATATATTTAGCGTGACTAAAGGGAAGCAAGGTTGATGTTGGATGTTTTGACATGTGTCTCTGTAACTTTGTTATTTGACGATGGTATTGTAGCTTCAGTCTGTGGCAGCAGTGAAAACAGGAGACAGATCTGTTTCAGTATTGCCTGCTCTGTCTGAGAACTGAGTCACAGCCATGTTTGAACTAAGTTAGTAAGTCTAGGGTTTTTATTTTGTTGATGATTGGTTTGAAGTGACTGCTGTGTAACACCAGGTCCGATTTTATTACCAGAGGAAAACAGAAAATGTTTTTGACACTTTTAGATATGTCCTCAGAAAAAGAAGACAGAGTGGGAGGATAAATAATCCTGTCGGATGTATCATAGATATAATGGGAAGTATAATTAAGCAATAAGGTACAATAGGCTGTGCTATATAGTGATGGCTAAAGGGCATTGTTAGGCATGGCACATGTTTTGTCAGGTAACCTAAACTATGTGCTTCGTGTGGTAACATCTCAATTAATTGGCTGTATTCCTGTCGAAAATATCATAATTTAACATGATTAAAATCAACCTGATCACATTAATTTATGTCAATGAAAGTGATTGTATGTGTTAGATCAATGAAATGTAAAATTAGACATCATTTTCATAAATTTCCTGTTGCCCTGCATGTACAACTCTTCTCTGTGCAACACAATGGAACACAAGGAGATGTTAGGCAGAATGTTAGCATCGGAAACCACTGAATTTCATTGTATGTAAAAAAAAAAAAAAAAAAAATTACATTTAAAAGATGATGACTGAGGCTAAGAACATCTTTGTGTTCAACAGAAGAAAGACATTCAGGTTTAAAAAAACATGAGAATAAGTAAATAATAATAGAAATGTCATTTTTGGGTGCACTATCCCTTTAAGCAAAATCATATGCAAATCAAATACAGGTTCCACCCTTTATAGAAGATATTGACATGTAAGAAATGTAAATAATAACAGAACATATTCTTTGAGTGCTGTCCCATGGTCTACACAACAGTAGCTAGATGAACAGATGTTTTGCTCCACAATTGTTACTATATTGTGTATTTTAACATACTTTATATCATACAAATATGAATATATCAGCATTCAGGACTCTAGTATATTATTAGTTGTCATCCATTTAAGTAAACAAATTATTAAACTATAAGACCCAATTAATTTTGTATGTTTACTATTGTAGTTTGCTATGTATACTCTTGCAGTTTTTCATTAAACTTTTCAAAAGCCATGGCAATCAGCATAAGCAAGTGGTGGTAATGTGAAATGACTTCACCTACATACATGCACCACTGAATTATTAAGTCCTTCTCTGGGGATAAACAGCTATCATTATAGTTCCCTCCGTAGAAGCCACATATAAGAGTGGCTGATTCTTTTTGAGTTTGCAGAGCTTTGGGTGCATGGTGGCACAGGGAATTCACTTCAACGACTGCAGTCAGAGATAAGAGGAAGAAAGGGATATGTAGATGTTCTTTGCTGGGAAAGGATGCGGAATAAAAGGTAGGCAGAGTGATTCTACATTTCACTCTCCACCAACAGTGTGGCCTGCATAATGATAACTTTCTCATAGTGAACAAAGGCATCAAAAGGATTGAAAAAAAAGGGATTACTTAAATATAAGGTGTATTAAGAATCATGGTGTGCCTTTCCATCCTGAAAGTCATGTGACAAAGAAGAAAGCACCACTTCTCGGTTTTAGCCTGCTGAAAAGCATGTATACACAATGGAATCAGCAGTGTTAAATAGCAGCTGACTAAGGACCAGAGATAAAAAGGCAGTCGTTCATTCAAGCTAAGCCAGAATTAGCTCATGTCATACAAGAAAGGCTGGGAGAAAGTGATATGACAGATTCAAGCTCAAAATTCTAGCGTTGTCACTAGTTTATCTTGAACACACTATTCCTGAATTCTGAGTATGGTATGTTTGATTCAATATACAGCACCTGTCAGAAAACCAATCTCATTTTATGGATTATTCAATTGTATTTCAAACAAGGGTTGTCACTTTGTTTTAAAATGTGGTGGAGGCAAATAATTTAAAATAATCTGTTACTTTATTTTTCTAAATTAATAGCCTCTGAGATGTTTATTGCTCCAGAGATCATGTCTGTAGTAGAGTATTTGCTCATGTTTAAGTCCTGACTGAATATAAACAACATTAAGATATGTAATTTTAAAAAATAGTTTAAACAATTTCTTTCTTGCTGACCAATTTATGTGCTCAAATGAACATCTAAATGTTAAGTCGATAACTTAATTTATCTACATTTTCCACACTGTCTCGTTTTTTGTAAGTCAGTGGATACATGCAGGGATCAGCGTATGATTGTTAAGTTTGGCTTTTGATTGGAGTTTTAGGGTTCCAGGCTATAGTGTGCCTTAATATAACTTTTTATTTTAATAAAGCATGATTGCATCACATTTGTTTGCATTTTGTTTTGTGATTTCAAGTAATTTATGTATGACTTCAGGTCGAGTTTGTAATTAATGAAAAAATAAATAATCCTACCTGAAGCCTAGTGTAACTACACAACTCAAGCTTGTCTCCTTTGATGCCTTGATTCAGCGACTGGTCTGCAAAGAGAAGACTTAGATCTCATTTAAGTGCCTAAAATGTGAATGATTATGTTTTTTTTTTTTGTTTGTTTTTTTTTTTGTGTGAACAATATCATGAAATGCGCCTTAAAAGAAACATGTGCCTCACATGTGTTTTTTTATGGAAATTAATTTATGAATGTAACAGCTCTCTATATCAAGGCTACAGTGTCTGGTAGAGTATCATAGTCAGCATACTTTACAGAAATATAGGGATGTATGTGCCCAACCTGTGTATTCCTTGGGATATCTCTTCTGTTCATTACAAATTATTAACTTCAACATGTTAGTTTTTGCTGGAGGTCTTTTTAAAATAATTTTGGTTACCCATAATGAATAAGTCAAGTTTAACCAGATAAATATTAAGGAATTTTAAATTATTTGGACCATTATTTTAAAGTGAGGGTCATGGTAACACATTAATGAGATATTACTGTTTCCCTCCTTGGGAGTTAAAGGGTATATTGGCCATTATTATAAAGTGAAAACAAATTATAAACCATTAAGAGTAACTGGGGTGTTACTTGTCAGTTAGTAATGAATACTCAAGTGTTTGTTCCTACATTTTTTTCATTGAATAAAACAGATTACAAACATTCACAGACATTAAAAAAAAAATTCTGCCATTATATTATGAATCATTGAAATAATTGAACAAAAAAAGCATACTTAAATAAACTCAGTCTTTTCACAAATCTTTAGCAGGATAATGATTTTAACATCTGGTGCTCACAGTTACTACATGTTTTAAAAGTCTTATATCTTAACATAAAGTAAAATAAATACATCAAGAAAAATATTGCAATTATGTGTTTAAAGGACAAGTGTGTTGATCTCCACAAGGCTTCAACAGAAAACCAGAGAAAACCATCATGCAGCTATGAGGCCAATTCTACTTATCTGTGAACTACTACCCTAGACAGTCCATTTGAATATGTACAGATTTTATAAAATTAATTTTACATGTTTCCTCCTTTGCCTATGTTCGGTCTGAACAGAACAGAATGTATGTTAAAGTGTACCATGTGCAGGCGGAGCACTGGGAGGGTGGAGCAAAATTGCACTAGCTCATCTTTCTGTTTCCATTCGACCATTGAATATAGTGAAACCTGATTAGATTAGAAGCTTGATGGACGTGACACAATTTTTTTTTTCTTTTTCGCTGGATCCATAAAGCACTTAAAATAAAACTACATACACTTAAACACTTCTTGTAAGGACTCAAGTTTTGGACTCAAGATGGCGCCGAGTATGGCTGCTGCGTTGTGAGCTCCGTCACAACACTGCAGTTTTTTGTTTGTTTTGTTTACAGTTTTTTGTTTTTTGTCTTGGATGTTGTCTGCACAAACGCTTTTGGACATTGGTTCTGCAATTACACACCGAAAACCGAACTTCAAATTCCGCAATGCCGACCCGCTGTTTACAAACACGCCAGCGGAGCCCTTTGTCTGGGCAACCCGGCCGCAGAAACGCAGAAGGAAAAGGGGAAAAAGAGCCGGCGTTTTCATCAAAGACGTCGTGCAAATTGACCCCCCGCTACCCAGAATTCTACTGGCAAACGTTCAATCTCTGGACAACAAGCTCTGCAAGTTGAGAGTGCGGATCTCAACAGAAACTTGGATGTCTGCGGAGATTCCAGACTCAGCCATCGAACCCGCGAGGTTCTCCATTCCATCAGGAAGTGGACAAGAGTGAAAGACCTCTCAGGTAAAAGCAAAGGTGGTGGTGTATGTTTTATGATCAACAAATCCTGGTGTGATAGGAGGAACGTACATTTTATCAAGTCTTTTTGCTTTCCTTATCTGGAATTTTTCATGCTTCTGTGGAGACCATTCTGGCTATTCATTATCATTGCTGTGTACGTGAGCAGGAAAACGCGCACCCTGAGGCCGCGTTCATTGTGACCGGAGACTTTAACAAAGCCAGTTTGAAAAAAATCACCAAAATACCACCAACATATCAGCTTCATTACAAGAGGGGACTGGGTTTTGGACTATTGCTAATCTCCTTTCCGGGATGGCTACAAATCCTCCCCCGCCCACCATTTGGCAAATCGGACCACACTTCCATTCTGCTTCTGGCCGCTTACAGGCAGAAACTGAAACAGGAAGCACCCACCCTCAGAATGATCCAGTGCTGGTCGGACCAATCAGACTATTCTACAAGACTGTTTTGATCACGCAGACTGGGAGATGTTCCGGTCCGCCTCTGATGACGACATCGAGGCTTACGCTGATAGCGTAACGTGTTTCATCAGGAAGTGCATAGAGGACGTTGTTCTGACCAAAACAATACGGATCTACCCCAACCAGAAACCATGGGTTAACAGCGATGTTCGCGCAGCACTTAAAGCCAGGTATGTCTTCAGACCAGTGAAATGCCAGTACAGGCACAAAATTGAAGGACAGTTCAACACCACCGACTCTAGAAGCATGTGGCAGGGAATTAACATCATCACGGACTACAAAGGGAATAAAAGCTCCGTCGTGAACACTGCTCTCACTGCTACCATCAGGCAGGCAGCATCGCAGCATCAGCACTCGCATCAGCCAACTACATGACAGCTTCTTCCCCCAAGCAATCAGACTTTTGAACACTTGATCGCTCACGATCAATATACATCAACACAGCACTTTATTAATTTTATTATCTCACACTGGACTGTCATAAATTATATTGTATATTCACAATACAACAACTGTATAAATATATATGTTTTTATTGTATGTGTATTCTATATTGTGTGTATTGTTTACTGTACATTGTATATTATTATTGTGTTGTGTAATTATGTGTACATTTGATATGTAAATTGTGTTTTTTGCAAATTAGTATATGTCTCGTCACTGTCATGACTGCTAGGAAATGCACGCAAGACTTTCACCCACTGTTGCGCTTGTTTATATAGTTGTGTGACAATAAAGTGATTTCATTTGAAGATGAACCAACAGTATCTGTGACTAAAATATTAATTGTAAAAATATTTAGAAAAACATTTAATAAACGTTTTGTATATTCAAGTGTTTTGTCATTCATTAATAATGCGTTACCACTACACTCACTTAAAAATAGTGGTCCAAATCTTTAGTAATTCCTTCATATTTATATAGTAACACTTGACTAATTATTTAAAAAAGACCTCCAGCAATACCTAACATGCCAAAATTATTAATTTGTAATTAAAAGAAGAGATATCCCAAGGAATACACAGATTGGACACATACATCCTCATATTTCTGCAAGGTAAGCTGACTATGATACTCAAGACTAGCATCATCACGGACTATAAACAGAATAAAAACTCCGCCATGAACACCGTTGCCTCTCTCCCGGACGAGCTTAATACATTTTATGCTCGTTTCGAGGACAACAACACCACCCTCACGGAGAGAACACTCGCGGCCGATACTACAGATGATGGTTCACTCTCCGTCTCTGTTGCGGATGTAACCCGATCCTTTAGACGGGTGAACGTTCGTAAAGCCGCGGGTCCAGACGGCATTCCGGGCCACGTCATCAGAGCATGCGCGAACCAACTGGCTGGTGTTTTTACGGACATTTTCAACTTGTCCCTATCCCTGTCTGTAGTCCCCACATGCTTCAAAACATCAACCATTGTGCCTGTACCGAAGCAATCAAAAATCACCTGCTTAAATGACTGGCGTCCTGTTGCCCTCACCCCCATCATCAGCAAATGCTTTGAGAGGTTGATCAGAGATCACATCTGCTCTGTTCTGCCCACCTCTTTGGACCCATTGCAGTTTGCCTACCGCAACAACCGCTCCACTGATGATGCCATTGCATCTACAATACACACTGCTCTCTCCCACCTGGAAAAAAGGAACACATATGTGAGAATGCTGTTTGTAGACTACAGCTCAGCATTCAACACCATAGTGCCCTCCAAGCTTGATGTGAAACTCCGGGCTCTGTGCTTAAACAGCTCGCTGTGCAGCTGGATCCTGGATTTCCTGTCAGGCAGACGTCAGGTGGTTAGAATGGGCAGCAACATCTCCTCATCACTGACCCTCAACACTGGAGCACCACAGGGCTGTGTTCTCAGCCCACTCCTGTATTCCCTGTACACACATGACTGTGTGGCGACACATAGCTCCAATGCCATCATTAAGTTTGCTGACGATACGACGGTTGTAGGTCTGATCACTGACAATGATGAAACAGCCTACAGAGAGGAGGTGCACACTCTGACACGCTGGTGTCAGGAGCACAACCTCTCCCTCAACGTCAGTAAAATCAAGGAGCTTGTGGTGGACTTCAGGAAGAAAGACAGAGAACACAGCCCCATCACCATTAATGGAGCACCGGTGGAGAGAGTCAGCAGCTTCAAGTTCCTCGGTGTCCACATTACTGAGGAACTCACATGGTCCGTCCACACTGAGGCCGTTGTGAAGAAGGCTCACCAGCGCCTCTTCTTCCTGAGACGGCTGAGGAAGTTTGGAATGAACCACCACATCCTCACACGGTTCTACACCAGTACTGTAGAGAGCATCCTGACTGGCTGCATCACCGCCTGGTACGGCAATAGCACCACCCACAACCGCAAAGACCTGCAAAGGGTGGTGCGAACGGCCAGAAACATCATCGGAGGTGAGCTTCCCTCCCTCCAGGATATATATAACAGACGGTGTGTGAAGAAAGCTCGGAGGATTATCAAAGACTCCAGCCACCCGAGTCATGGGCTGCTCTCACTGCTTCCATCAGGCAGGCGGTATCGCAGCATCAGGACCCGCACCACCCGACTACATGACAGCTTCTTCCCCCAAGCAATAAGACTTTTGAACACATGATCTCTCACGATCTACAATCAGCACTGCACTTTATTAATCATCACTCTGTCAATATATTCTCCCAATTCAGTTAGTGTATATATATATATATATATATATATATATATATATATATTATACCCTTATCTAGTGTATGTGTATTCTACATTGTGTGTATTGTGTACATTTGTTATGTAAATTGTTGTGTAGGTATGTGTACATTTGTTATGTAAATTGTTTTGTGTAAATATGTTGTTATTGTAAAGTGGTTTATGTCTTGTCACTGTCATTACTGCAATGTTGCTCGGAACTGCACACAAGAATTTCACCTGCTGTTGCACTCGTGTACACAGTAGTGTGACAATAAAGTGATTTGATTTTGATTTGATTTGATTACCAGACACTGTAGATTAATTTCCACAAATAAATAAATCAATTTCCACAAAGAACACACTTGAGGCACATGTTCCTCTGAAGGCGCATTGCATGATCTTGTTCACGATAAAAACCTAATCATTCACATTTTAGGCACATCTTAATGTTTTGATTAGTAATTAATTAGTAGTTATTTCAAATTAGCCATAGTTAGTAAATTGTTCTCAATGAGGCAAAACTAATTTAGTAATTTTTGATTACCTAACAGTGAACTACGTCAGTCATGATTAGTTAATCATGTTTCCATATTAGTTAATAGTATTAACTAAAGTGTTAATGTCATACTACTCATTTGTCCTGCATTAATTCCTGCATACATACATAGTTACCTATTAATAATGGACCATTATTATAGTGTTACCAAATTTCGTTATGCATGAACATGCACAATATAAGTTTGCAAATTACAAGCTCAGTTACAGGAACTGTAAATAAATCAGAATTCTGCTCTAAATGTCACGTTTGTCTAAATGTCACAAATTTTTGTGCAGGTGTTACACCCAGTCTGCAATCAGTCCTGTAGTGTGTGCACCAGCACAATGGAAAACAGACTGTGAGTCGCAGGGTGCTGACTGCAAGTCGTGAAGTGTGCACTTGGCTTAACTTGTTTTGCGCATGATCTCTCACTCAGACGTGTTATGAGCTGTTCACATTGAAAAAAATGTGCGCACATTGGTGATGCTTTTCAATTGTTTTCTTATGTAAATATAAGTGGAATTATTCATCAATCTACCATGCAGATGATAAATAGGTTGTCAGTCAGTGATAAGTACATATTTAAAATCAATAAAGCTTTTAAAATCAATAAAACATTAAGGAAGATCCCCCTGTCATTAAGGACACAATTAGGCTGTGCAAACAAACAAATCAATTACAAGCAGGGTGGAATATCAATTGATATTTGCAAGAGGTGAAAAGAGGAGGTTGTTTAAGATCTTCTCTGCTTACTTTACTGTCTCAAATATGGATGCCGCACAGGGTTTTTCACTAGTAAAGGACATTTTTGTTATGACCTCTTTCTGTTAAATGAGTTGTTGTCCTTGGCAGGGGTTTGTACGGAACATGGATGCATAAAATTTATTAAAAGCAAAGTGCAAAGTCCTGAAGGTTAATTTACTCTTAACTCTTTTTAAGTGTCTGTCTGTGGGGGCTTCATTAGGGGTGACATGCTGAATGCTTGTGAGGACAAGATTATCATTGCAGAGGAGGCATATTTCCTTTTTAAACCGTCCATCTATTCTCACACCAACATGAGCATCACAGACGCACACACCCCATGCACACACACACCCTGGTGCAACATCTGGACCCGACTAGTCAAACCTCATAATGGGCAAGGACAGCCCAATGGCAGTGGGAAGCAGCCAACAAGGGACTTCCATTGTGGTTTTAATTAAACTCATATCCAATTCGTATCTGTCTTGATATCCTTGGCTGAAAACAATTAAAGGGAAATATTTGATTGTGGTCACACTCCACGTAAATTTTTAGCACTATACAGTGTTTGAACATGATCTGACTACTCAGATCTGAGTACTCTTTTTGTTAATGTGTATTGTCATTGCATCTCATTACCAACAAAATTGCATTTCTGATGGCAGCTTATAGAAGATTATTCCCATAATCAAACAGCTTGGCAATCAAACATTCTCTAAATGAATGTTACCATTTCTGCTCCAGTGCTTTAATGCATTGAGAGTTAACCAAAATTGTCTCTGTCTTACAGTTCTAATGTATGCATTATAATAGGATGAATAATACAGACTGTTGTGTTTTATGCTTTACGAAGAAGATTTCAGAATTTACCAGTGTTAGATTATCAAGGTCCCTTAACAGATGACCAGTCAGAGCACTGATCGCTAAACTTAGATTAAGGTTTTTCTTTCACCTCTTTGCTTCTTTTTTCCAGCAGCAATATATTGTTCGTTGAAACCTGGCCACAGGGATCAATAGACTTCTAGACTTTGTTCCTAGTGACAGTGTAATGAGGGAGAAGTCCCCTATGCCTGAGTGCAGGAAGAGGAGAGGCCCTACTCTCATGTATTGATCCTATAGGACAGACTGAAGGCAGGCCAAGGGCAACTCCCAGTCTCTCGCTTGCTTGTTCTCATCATCTCTCTCTCACACACACATATACACTATGTAAGGGCACCATCCAGGAAGAGAAGTGAGGGATCAACAAAAAGGAGGACTCTTGGAATGTTGAGGAGCGATAAATATGCTTTGTTTCCATTATGGGTGCACCCTAAAGATAGAACTGAAGGATTATGAACAGAGAAGAGAGGAAAAACAACAAAAAAGAACACATGTATCTGCTGTAGGTTTCATATTGACACTTAGGTAGAGTGTACATGTATATTTAGCAAAACAATCCCCCTGCAGAAATTATATTATATACATTTTAGGATATCTTGTAGAAAGTTTCCAATGTGTAACCAAATAAGAGTAAAAATAACTAACTCAAAATTAATAAAGAAATAATCTATCTTTTGTTAACTTGGGTGCATGGGGAAGGGTGGTGTGTGTCTGTTTTTAATCATCAAATACATAAAAATCATCCAACAAACCATTGAAATATTTAATCTTGTAAACTACATTAATTAAAATGTTTTAAGATTGAATCTGCGATGAACACTTTTCACATTTGTGGGGATGAAATTATTGAGATCAGATTTTTTCCACATACTGATGGTTGATGTGAACATCAACTGAAGCTTCTGACACGTATCTGCGTGAATTTATGCATTGCACTGCTGCCACATGATTGTCTGATTAGATAATCGCATGAACAAGTAGGAGTATAGGTTTTCCTAATAAAGTGCTCAGCAGGCTTGGGGAGTAACTGAATACTTGTATTGGAGTTACGTAATCAGGATACAAAAAACTGTAATCCGTTAGTTACATAAAAACTCAGTGTATTCAGAATACAGTTACATTTGATAAAAATTGGGATTACTAGTAGGATAAAATTTTCAGTATATAACAAAATAAACAAAAGATCATCCTAACATGAAAAAGTAAAGGCCGATGCTTGCTTTACAGTGGTGATCAGATGCATGCTGGAAATCTCTTCTGGTTCTCTCTCATGACTCACGTGAATCTGATGCCACTTACTGTTGCGTGTGTAAATAACACCTGTCTCACATCAACACTGCTCTCTCAAGGCAAATGTGGTCAAACCATTACAAGTGCTGTTTCATCGCAATGGCAACTGGAGGACTTTTATATTTTTTGTGGAAACTCACAAAATTCTTGTCTCTTCAATGGAGAAAAGTGAAACAACATTACAATTCAGTGCAATTTACCTTCCAGCTTTGAAGATGCATTGATATTCCAAGGACCTGACATATAATTTAATGAAGCATTTAAAGGTAAGACCCACAAGAAAATCATGTTAGCAAGGTGTAAAGGGTTATGAATGATAAGGAGGACACGAAGGTGTGTTGCTCCTCTCAGGTAAGGATTTTAATGGGCACGCTGCGGTGCTCAAAGCTTCACAATAATACCACAGTCTAACAATACTACAGTGTCACAATAATCATTTCGGGCCCCAGACTCTCTCTCTCTCCCAACTGCTGGAGGTGTGGGTGTTTTATCCGCTCTCCCCATGCTCACTGGAATTAGAGGCAGGTGTTATACATAATTTATCTCAGGTGTAAGTGGCCTTACCGCTTCCCTCTCTCCAGACGAGCACTTGACCACACCCCCGCTGCCACACAAGGATAGCTAAAATGAATCATAAGTGTTCCCCAATTTCGTCATCCGACCATCTGTCGATCGTTTTCGCATGAGCAGTAAATAGAAGCAGAGAAACGACCACTCCCCACAGTGAACAGCTTACTGTTGAAACTTTAGTGTGACTTCTCATTTCCATCTTAACTTCAGTTGAAACTCTAAAATTGTTCTCCGAAATGATTTCATGTTGTAATGACAACAGTAAATAGAACAGCATTTCTTGATTTCTTTGTTAAAAAAATCCAGATTGTAAACATGAATACCAATTTAATTGAAAATATTATTAAGTTCTTAGGGGAAAAGTGCTATGGCTAATTTATCTGATTTTGATACTTATTATAAATTTATTGTTAAGAACAGTTCAAAAATATGGGTGAGGGAGAAATACTGGCAAATGTAACATTTAAACACACTAAAAAGTTTTAAATCTATTTTTATCTATTCTTTAAAACAAGATGTATGGCACTGGAGGCATTAATAATAATGATGATGAAGATAGCATGTGATCTACCTATTGCAGTCAGAAGTTAATGAATGCTCAGTGCCAGTTAGTCTACATGCTAACTGCTATACATGGCAGAATTCAACTTTGTAGTGTTTTTGAATCTGAGGTATATCCTGTCAGATTTTTTTTAAAGCTAACCAAGACATTATTCAGTGTACAGATAAGAGGACTCACCTGATTTGGTTAAAAATGTGGAGTTGTTCAACATTTAAACACATTCTGTTTTCCTATTAAGGAGGCAGCGTTCTTTTTTTCAATTTTATATATATATATATATATATATATATATATATATATATATATATATATATATATATATATATATATATATATATGAAAAACCAGTAAAAACCAGGGAGCATCATAATCATGTCTTCTGAAGTATATCAAGTCATTAGAAGATTATCACAAGTGTAAAACCATTAAGTCAAAGCCTTATTCTCTCTTTAAAAGAGCCGTTTGTAAGGTCTTTCATCCATATTGACCATAAAAGTGAAACAATCATTTAAATATTTGTGTTGTTAGAAGAACGTTAAAAATATACTCCTTTTATATTTTTATTAATTTATATGTCATTTACACTCACTGGGCTCTTTATTTGGAACACTATGGTCCTGGTAATGTGGCTGATGTGGCCTCCTGCTGTTGTAGCCCATGCGCCTTAAGGTTTGATGTTAAGCCCTTGCTATTCTGCTCACTACAATTGTACAGAGTTTTCATCTGAGATACCTTAGCCTTTCTGTCAGCTCGAACCATTCTCATCAAAAATTGTTTCCATCAGCAGAACTGCCATTCATATTTTAGTTTTTGTTACCATTCTGAGTAATCCCAGGAGATCAGCAGTTACAGAAATACTCAAACCAGCCTGTCAGGCACTAACAATTAAGTTAAATGATCACTGAGATAATTTTTTTTTCCCCATTCTGATGGTTGATGTAGCTGAAGCTCCTGACCCATATATGCGTGATTTTATGCATCGCACCGGTGCCACATGATTGACTAATTAGATAATAACATAAATAAGTAGGTGTACAGAAGCTCCTAATGAAGTTCTCAGTGAGTGTTTCTTTCATAATAAAACTGCACGTTTAAAAATCTACAATGGATGAAACATTTTTATATTTTTTTTTTTTGGGGGGGGGGGATAAAAAAACAAGTTTGCTAGATTTACACTGCTAAATTAAGGGCGAAATGTATCCTCGCACTGGCATCAGAAGTACACAGCACAACATGCAGAATCAAAATGTCTTGATGTATTATGTAATAGCGAGACACATATCTCCAGTTATGTAAGCTCTGGTACACTTCTCATTGGACAAGCTTAATAAACATCATCCATTGGAATTAGACAAATTTTTATATGCTAAAATACCTCATTAACAAAGTCATGACTTCCACAACATGAAGCGCACACACTCTATGACACTCACAGCAGCAAATACTGTATGTCTTGCTTGCAACAGAAAATGTTGCTGATGCTTTAGAGTTTCAAATAAATGCCTGTTCATGTGGCTGAAGGTTAGTCTTTGATCTCTTGAGAGGGTGAGGATTAGTATTTCTCACCTTAAAGAGAAGGAGAGAGACATGGGAAAGACTGGGCATGCGATTTCTGTCTCAGCAAGGTAATAAGGACAGACTAAAAATTATTTTGCATTTTTGGGTAATAGAGTTATAATAGACTTGTTCTCGACAGGACACTGGAGAAAAAGATTGACGTACCACAGAGAAAAGTCTCTCCCCAACCTGGTTTCTCCTGGGATGGAATTCACATGTTCACACAACCTTCGTTTGCCAGCGCAGTCATATATCATTCTACATTCTACTGTGCAACCGGTTCTTTTAAAAATAATAATAATAAAAAATAATAATAATAAAACTGCCTTGACGACCTGCATAAAGATTTCTGATTAGCATCAGCTTACTTTCTCTTGTTCAATATGCCTGATGGTTGGGGTAGTTTTGTTCCACTGAGCTTATGAGCTCTCTGAGGTAAAGGTGAGTTTGTATCAGACTGCAAGTGTTTATCTATAATCAGGTCATAATGAATGAGTTATATTGTTCATACATATGTACGGGACGAGGGGCTGATTCCTGATACTCCTCAGTGAGACATGATACATCTTGCACAGATAGGCTTTATGGATCTGCAGCTTTTATTACATAAAACCTGTTATTGTTTACTCACACATACTACAGATTTAATTTCTTTTCACTCCCCCAACTCCTTCTCTTTAGCAGTACATTTCCCTTCATGTGGCCTGACACTTTGAAGCCCATAAAAGTAAAAAAAAAAAAAAGAAAAAGAGAAAATAATCAGCTTGACATAATGAATCAGAAAGTCCCTCTTTTATTTAGAGTGTCACACCCACAGAACAGTCAACAAGAACAGACAAATACATTTACATCATGTTGACCCCTTTAATGATACAGGTAGCACTGTAACCATTCAAATGCATATGCAATTAGATTTAGTACTACCCTGATGAAATGTGACACACTGTAACGAAAAAAAAAAAGACGGAGAGAGAGAGAGAGAGAGAGAGAGAGAGAGAGAGAGAGAGACTAAAGAAAGAGTGGAACATACATTCACTATCTATTAATCATTTAATGCCACCTTAATACTGCATTTATCAGATGACTGGAAAAATCAAAGAAGTTATGAAATATTAAAGTCGCAAGACCAACATTACACAGCCGAGTCATAAATCATAACAATAATGAATAATTTACATTCATGCATATCATTCCTCTGGTCTTTTTGCTCCACTGTAGACTGATTATTTAAAATGCAAACATCAATCTCAATGAAGTGTGATCAATTAAGCTTTGTATCTCACTTGCCTTAAAAGTGAAAATGTCAAGAAGTTTATTTTCAAAGGATTTAAAAATGTATATCTGAATTTTTTGGTTCTCTCTTCCTCCGGTGGGCACTTAATGATTCTTAGAGTAAAAGTGTAAAAGAAAACCTTTAAAACATGCCTGTGGTGTCTCCCCTGTTGTTTTGTTTCTTTAACCAAATGCCCTTTAACCTAATGCTAACTTTTCCATTCATTCATTTAGGTCTGATGGAGGGCCTCAGCCACGGTGAGATCGATAGCTCACAGTGAATATGAGACTGACAGGGGCAAATTGGGCTCTCTTGTTTAAGTTAACAGAGTACCTCAAAGTAATTTTTACTTCGGGGCTTTTAGCCCTCACAGAATGAAACAGGAGTTACCCTGTTTAATAAATGAGCTCTTACAGGAGAATATTATAATTTATTCAATCTAAACAAGTGAGAAAGTGAATCGGAAGGCTGAATTCTAATTTTGAAAACATAACAAGCACTAAGCAGCACTACTCAAGCTTTCAATATTCACGTCTTGAGAGGATTGAATCTTAGAATGTGTGACCTCATATGCTGAATCAACAGTAATTACAGCTGACTATTGATGGATAAGGTACATATTCAGACCCAGCATCACATCTCAATGTATACGTTTTTTTGTTGTTGTTTTAAATACGATTGAGCAATCAATCGCCAGCATCAATACCCCTTAGCATTGCTTTAACTGTGCACATCTGCTAGCTAATGAAATCTGTGCAAAGCTCCTCCAGCTATCGATCGGAGGAGCTCTAATTTGCCGCTTGAGATCAAGCAGCTCCCTCTCTACCTTTTCTCTCTCTTCTCTCTCTCTTCCTAACTCCTCCTGCTTGCACTCTCTTACATTGCTGATAACTTTTTAGCAGCCTTGCCTTGAGCAGCATGTCAAGCTAGGGAAGCAGGAGTATGGAACTATTTCATCAGACATTTAACTAACTATGTATGGTCAAATAGATGTGTAGGTGTAGGAGATCAAATGTACTGAATGCAGCATTTAGCTCTGTGTGGCAGCAGGGGCGTGGTCCTGCTCTGTGTGGCAGCAGGGGTGTGGCCAAGTGCCCGTCCGGAGAGAGAGAGAAAGCAGTAAGGGCGCTTGTACCTGAGCTAAACTATGTCTAACACCTGTCTCTAATTCCAGTGAGCATGGGGAGAGCGGCATATAAACGGCCAAGCCACCACCAGAAGGGAAAGAGAGAATGGCATGAGTGACCAGAAACTGGCGTGTCTTAGTGTTGTATTTTGTTGTGAAGCTGAAAACTCAGAGAAGTTTATGTTGACAAAGTATTTGTTGCACTGATCTGATTAAACAGAGAAAAGCACCGAGAAGAGTGCACGCAGTGTTGAAGGCAGAGAAATAAAGAGCCTTACTTGGCTGCATCACTGCTCTCCATCTCCTCCCTTCCACCTCCGAGCTTGAACTCGTTACACTGTGCCGAAACCCGGGATCTGGAAGTACGCACCAGGGAGTTCTCCCAGTTGGCCGAGATCATATAGTCTCTTGCCAGCCTACATCAGAGCCACCAATAATCCCTGTTTGAGCTCCGCCAAGACGAGGATCACCGGGTCTTTGAGATCCTGTGAGCTCAAGCAGAGGGCCAGAAAAGAGCCCTGGCCGTGACCCCAGACACAGCAGCCCCCTGCCCCCACCAATGCTCTTGAAAATGGTGGCAGAAGATGACACAGAGGCCTTCCTCGATCTGTTTAATGGTCCGCCGTGATCTGGCGCTGGCTGCGTCTCCAGTGGGTGGCCAGGCTCCTTCCACGGAAGCCCAGGTTGCTGCCAATTGCCGTCAGCTAACCTCCTGACCTTTGATGACCTGAAGAAGGCCATCCTGTAGCGGGTGGGTCGTAGTCCGGAGCAGTACCGCCAACTCTTCAAGTCCTTGATGCTGGGGAAGATGGTCTGCCCGTGTGGCAGCGGGGGCGTGGTCAAGCACCCGTCCGAAGAGGGAAAGTGGTAAGGGCGCTTACACCTGAGCTAAATTATGTCTAACACCTGTCTCTAATTTCAGTGAGCACGGGGAGAGCGGCATATAAGAGCCACAGCACCGCCAGTCAGCACGCCAGTCCAGTGTTGGCAGCCAAAAGTAGTCTTAAGTTAATAGGAAGTTTAAGTTTTGTTATGAGAAGAAGTTAATGTTTGAACCCCTGTAACTTTACTTTGAAGAAATTAAAAAACCCCTTACCTGTGTGCAGAAGCCTGTCCTCATGTCCTCCTTTTCCCCGCCCAGTCGAAGAGTCTGTCTTACAGCCCGTTTGCCTTCTCCCAATGTCTTCGAGATGTGTGCCAGAAATGCATGCTGGTGGGAACTGCAACTTCGTGGGACTGTTTGACCAGGTGGTACTGGAGGAGATAATCATTCATATGCCAAAAGGAATGGTGGAATGGGTCCAGTGCAACCAACCGGCATCAGGGGCATCCGGGGCACTTCCACGATCAATGCCCTCTGATGGAGCTGGGGACAGTGGTCCAGATCCCCTACACCCCACAGACTGCCCCCTACCAGGCCGGAGTGTACCAGATAACGGTAAAGATCAACGGGGGTACTCACCAAGCATTGCTGCAAAATTTATTAAATTCATTATTTTCCTCAAAATTCTACAAACAATTCCCCATAATGGCAACATAAAAGAAGTTTGTTTGAAATCTTTGCAAATGTATAAAAAAAATGTATAAAAAAAAAATACAAAATCACATGTACATAAGTATTCACAGCCTTTGACATGACATTCAAAATTGAGCTCAGGTGCATCCTGTTTCCACTGATCATCCTTGAGATGTTTTTACCTCTTGATTGGAGTCCACCTGTGGTAAATTCAGTTGATTGGACATGATTTGGAGAGGCACACACCTGTCTATATAAAGGTCCCACAGTTAACAGTGCATGTCAGAGCACAAAACCAAGCCATGAAGTCCAAGGAATTGTCTGTAGACCTCCGAGACAGGATTGTTTCGAGGCACAGATCTGGGGAAGGGTACAGAAAAATTTCTGCAGCATTGAAGGTCCCAATGAGCACAGTGGCCTCAATCATCCATAAATGGAAGAAGTTTGGATCCACCAGGACTCTTAATAGAGCTGGCCACCCGGCCAAACTGAGTGATCGGGGAAGAAGGACGTTAGTCAGGGAGGTGACCAAGAACCTGATGGTCACTCTGACAGAGCTCCAGCATTTCTCTGTGGAGAGAGGAGAACCTTACAGAAGAACAACCATCTCTGCAGCACTCCACCAATCAGGCCTGTATGGTAGAGTGGTCAGACAGAAGCCACTCCTCAGTAAAAGGCACATGGCAGCCTGTTTGGAGTTTGTCAAAAGGCACCTGACGGACTCTCAGACCATGATAAACAAATACTGAACTCTTTGGCCTGAATGGCAAGCATCATGTCTGGAAGAAACCAGGCACCGCTCATCACCTGGCCAATACCATCCCTACAGTGAAGCATGGTGTTTGTAGCATCATGTTGTGGGGATGTTTTTCAGAGGCAAGAACTGGGAGACTAGTCAGGATTGAGGGAGAGATGAATGTAGCAATGTACAGAGACATCCTTGATGAAAACCTGCTCCAGATCGCTCTGTAAGACTTTGGTGAAGGTTCATCTTCCAACAGGACAACGACCCTAAGCACACAGTCAAGATAACAAAGGAGTGGCTACAGGACAACTCTGTGAATGTCCTTGAGTTACCCAGCCAGAGCCCAGACTTGAACCCAATTGAACATCTCTGGAGAGATCTGAAAATATCTATGCACTGACGCTCCCCATCTAACCTGATGGAGCTTGAGAGGTCCTGCAAAGAAGAATTGGAGGAACTCCCCAAAAATAGGTGTGCCAAGCTTGTAGCATCATACACAAAACAACTTGAAGCTGTAATTGGTGCCAAAGGTGCTTCACCAAAGTATTGAGCAAAGGCTGTGAATACTTATGTGCATGTGATTTTTTTTCATTTTGTATTTTTTGGGGGTTATTGTTTGTAGAATTGAGGAAAATAATGAATTGAATACATTTTGGAATAAGGCTGTAACATAACAAAATGTGGAAAAAGTGAAGCGCTGTGAATACTTTCTGGATGAACTGTGTCAAAATATAATGAATAGCATGTCCTTTTTGAGTCTAGCTAAAAGAACAAACTGAAAATAAACAATGAGGTGTCATTATCGGATCCTTTAAATAAGAATTTTGACTAAAAAACTTTTTCTCAAAGAACATCAATTGTTTACCTGAAGTAACTTATCCAGACATTTTGTTGATACTGAGCATGTGTATGCGAGAGAGGCGATTAAATTGTTTCGTAGTTTAGATGCTCACAATTATTTACTCAGCGGGGATATCAGGAATATTGGATCACTTCAGTTATGATCAATGAATCCATTCAATAAACCTGTCTGTGTGTCCTGCAGAAAACGTAGGGATTACTTTTTTAATTATACAAATCTTTTTTCTGGGTAAATGTGTCTGCTAAATGACTTTCTTCACCAATGTGGCAAATCAGGTTTACAGTGTGGAAAGGACAAAGGGGGACCGGGTGAACAATACATGTCAGACATTTAATAAACACTTTTTAGTGTATACCAAAACAAAAACATGCACTTCTTTTCAGCCAGCTACATATAAACATAAAAACAGACACACACTCACGTTTATGTCGAAAATACTAGAAAAGTTAATGTCTTCCCAAATATGTTAATTTCTACAGAGAAATAGTATATATGAACATTTTCAGTCAGGATTTAGGCCTCATCACAGTACAGAGATGGCACTTATCATAGTTACAAATTACTTTTGTCATCTGATCGCAGCTGCATTTCACTTCTAGTGCTTTTAGATATTAGTGCTACATTCGACACAATAGATCACAACATTCTCTTGAATAGGCTAGAGAATTATGTTGGCATTTGTGCTGTTGCATTAGTACGGTTTAGGTCCTATTTAGCAGGCTGTTACCACTTTGTCTATGTAAATGAGGAATTGTCAAACCCAACAAAAGTATGGAGTGCCACAGGGATCAGTTTTAGGGCCTCTGCTTTTCTCCTTGTATATGCTTCCCCTGTGAGATATTATCAGGAATCGTGGAACAAGTTTCCACTGTTATGCCGACGATACCCAACTTTATATTTCTTCAAAACTTGATGAGATTTCACAATTCAATGAAATAAAAGATTGGATGGCCAGAAATTTGTCTTCAACAGTAAAGAACTTGGGTGATATATTTGATACCAATCTGCCCTTTGAAAATCAAATTACCAATGTTTGTAGAACAGCATTCTTCCACATAAGAAATTTTGCTAAATTACAACACATGTTCTCTGTTGCTGATGCCGAAAAAAGAATTAATGCATTCATGACCTCAAGATTAGATTATTGTAATGCATTACTGGGAGGATGTCCAACAAGATCAATAAATAAACGTCAATTGGTTCAAAATGCAGCAGCCAGAGTGCTGACGAGAACCAAGAAATATGACCATCATAGCCCCATTTTATCATCTTAGAATTAGTTACCTGTTAAATTTCGCAGTAATTTTAAAGTTCTTTTACATAGAAAACTTTGAATGTGACCTTCTACCATGCTATATTCCATCATGTTCATTACAGTCACAAAATTCTGGTCTGTTAATTGTTCCTAGAATAGCAAAATCCATAAAAGGAGGTTGATCATTTTCATATTTGCCCTCTAAAGTATGGAATAGTATCCCTAACACTGTTCGGGATGCATACACACTCAGTTTAAGTCTAGACTATATCCTCATCTATTTAGCCAGGGATACACCTAAGTTATCCTTCAACTCACAATTAAGCTGCTTTTGTTAGGTCTGCCGGAACCACGAACAGTGATCATGATCTATAAGATTAAATATAATCTTATTTAATTATTTTTAAACATAATTCAAAATCATATTTTATCAAACTAAACAATGATGACTCTAAGAAATTACAGACATTGCAGTTTTATCTTCTGTTAATGCCTGATCTTCTGTAAACCTGCTTTGAAATGATGTGTGTTGTGAAATGTACTATACAAATAAAAATGAATTTACTTGACACACAGACAGGCTTCATGCATCTCTCTCTCTCTCTCGAACTGCAGCTCCAGCTCCAGCTTATCCCTCTCTTGGCTGATTGCGATCATTATCCCCTGCCATCCCTCATCGCTCGGCCACTATAGTAATAGCATGCAGCTCATGTCCTCAGCATTGACAAATGTGAAAAAGGGAGCCTTTTGTAAAACCTAATACTTGCCAATGTATAGTGCTGTTTGAGTCCAGATTGGTGGAACAGTTAAGGCTTATTGTGTGGTATGTTAAAATACTTTATTATATTCCAACTTAATATGCAGATTTTGCTATATATAAGCCATTTTTTGGCTTATTTCACCTAAAAGTGCAACACTGTGGCTTCATGAAAACATACCTCTGTTGTTTGGTCAGCCTGTCCAGCCTGCCAAATTCTTAAATGTAGAATGTCAGGTGAAGAGTCAATTATTTTTATGAGCACAGTAATACCCAATTCAATTATTTAGCTATATTTTATTTTTATTTTACTTATTTATCTGTTTTTTTATTTTATTTTTTATTACCAGCACCACATTTTATATTGTGAATGTGTTGACACTTGTTTACATCTTTATGTTTGATTGTGTAGTATGTACTGACAACTTTTACACATTAAGTTATTTACAGGAAAATAAAATGCTTGAATTGATTATACTCATCAGGAAAGCACTACCTGATTGGTTGGGAAAACTGACCCTAACCCTAAACCCTAAACCCTAAACCCAAACAAATCAGGTAAGTCTCTTTGGATAAAAGTGTCTGCCAAATGCATTAATGTAATGTAAATGTAAATGTCTTCCCCTGCCATCTTATGTTTCATAAATCCAGGTCCGGCCCTTCACAGCTAAATTGTTTTAACAAATTGTGTAAGTTTGGGAAAGAATCACGACTACAATATTTGGTTGTACAACCAATGGAAGATAGGGAGGGCTCTCTGGCATCTGTTTGAAAAAAAGTGATTTTTTTTTTAACAATTACAGTTTGTGATGCTTGCGCTGCATAAATCTTGATATTCAGCTTTAATGATTAATTTGTGAAACTCCATAGACAAATTACCTCTGTGAAATGAAATAATAATAAAAAAAAACTTTATGTGAATCTTTCTTTTCTTTCAATTATAATCACATTTCATATTTAACATCAATTTAAAAATGCCCCTTTTTCTGTCTTGTTTTAGTCTTACTAGGATTTTTGGCCCAGAATAAGCTGTGAGTGTTTTGGTCAATGAGGCTTGCAGTAATACCTTTCTCTCACTTTCAAGGAGAGATCCAACAGTCTGGATCACAAGGGATTATACCATGGGGAAATGTTACTAAATACTGCCAAGCAAAACTGCATTAGAATGCATGGTCAACACTAATTAAGGTGGTTTCTAAAGCATTATGTGGAGCAGTTGAGCAGTCCAAATACACAATGGCAACATCAAGCTTTTGCCAGTTGTGCTAGAATGAAGACAAACCTCTCCCTCTGTCTGTAGCTTGCAAACTCATCAATATAATGCTCCTCTGACCACAGAAGCTATCATAGCACCATAAGTGGATGTTTTAACCATAATTGTATTTATTTATTTTTCAATCATATTGTACAATTATCCTCACTCTAGTGTAAAATGAGATGTATTTCTGCTGCACTGGACTGGAATCTCATGGAGTTTAAATTTGTGTTGCAGAGTAAATGTTTCAAAAGTTCTTCATAGAAACAGCCCTTCATAAAAAGCAAGTTTTGGTTAAGATCACAATAATGTTTGCTGGTCTCTGAAATGCTCCTGTAGTTGTTTGGGTTAAATTTGTCACCTTGTTTGAAGATTGGAGTTATTTGATTTTCTTTCCCATTCTCAGGAAATTGTCCTGATTTTAACCCTCTGGGGTGTGAGGGTATTTTGGGCCCTGGAGAAGTTTTGACATGCCTTGACATTTGTGCTTTTTCAGTTGTTAAAAACACATTAATGGCTAAAGTCTGATAACACTGTATTCAGCACAATCAGGGCTACAATATTATGTGAGCAACATGTGTGTACATGTTTGTATTTTTGAGAAAATAACGTTTATGCGTGGTTTTTGAAAAAAACTAAAATTTTAAGTAATTGAAATAAGGGCCATATAACACATACTAAACATTTGTCCACAAGACTTTTGAGAACTGGATCTTGTAGCCTAGAGTTTTTGCTACAAAATGATGTGAAAACCATCCTGATGTCATGAAACGGAAGGACACACAGAATGATGGTTAGTGATATTTATTTAAGCACAAGGAACAGTCACGGCAGGGAGATAATGTCAGGATGTTTTGAGTTGAAGAGTTGTAATGAGAATTGATGTAGTAGTGAGACTTTTGGCGATCTGATATGGATGGGTTGGTTGACGATACAGATGAAGACAGAGTGAGGGGAGCAGACAGACTGAAGATCGATGACCGGGAGGGCTGAAGGAAGTTTCTGGATTTGGAAGAGAACTCGGATCAGGTTGGTAGCGGGTATTCAGATGTGGGAGTCAGGAAGTCGTGGGAATCCGACGAGACCGGACAACTGAGTGAGGGAACTGGTGTGATATTTAAGGGGTGCGGTGATTGAGTGCAGAGTGCCGGCAGGTGGTGAAGACAGGTGCAGATGATTAGTACTCCGGTGATGCTGAGCGAATGATTGGAGTGAAGGGGTCTGGCGCTGCTGTGGGTGTATCCATGACAGTACCCCCCTCCACGGCCAGCTCCGGAGGGCAGATTGGACCGACGACGGGGACGACCCCGACCTCTTGGTGCCGGACGACTGGGGTGAACAGAGTGGAAATCCTCTAGGAGTGAGGGGTCTAGAATGTCGTCCCGGTGGACCCAACATCTTTCTTCAGGTCAAAACCCTTCCCAGTCGACGATGTATTCTAGATGGCCGCCCCGTCGTCGGGAGTCGAGGATTTCTTGGACTCGGTAGATGTTTTCATCCGCGGGATCAACAGGAGGGGGAGGAGGTATGTGGTCCGCACCAGACCCTGGGGAAGAAGGAGTGAGAGGATTAGTGTAGGGCTTGAGTAGTGAGACATGGAAGGAAGGTGAGATGCGGTAATGTGCAGGGAGTGATAACCGGTAGGTGAGTTCGTTGATCTGCCTCTAAACAGCGAACGGACCGATGTACCTGGGACTCAGCTTGCGGCAGGGCTGTCGGAGGCGGATGTCCCTCGTGGAGAGCCAGACCATTTTCCCTGGACGATATGCTGGGGTTGCAGATCTTCTGGCGTCGGCTTGGTTCTTATGTCTCCGAACAGCCCTCTGCAGATGGATGTGTGCTGAGTCCCAGACCCTCTCGCTCTCCTGGAACCAGTGATGGACTATGGGAACGTCAGATGGCTCTCCTGACCAGGGGAATAAGGGTGGTTGGAAGCCGAGTATACACTGGAAGGGCGTAAGCCCTGTGGTAGACTGTTGCAGGGAGTTCTGTGCATACTCGGCCCAGGGAAGGTAACGGCTCCAATCGTCCTGATGATCGTGGCAATATGACCGCAGGTATCTCCCGATCTCCTGTATCTTTCGCTCAGTCTGGCCATTGGACTGTGGATGGTAGCCTGAGGTTAAGCTGACAGACACTCCCAGAAATTTAAAGAAGGACTTCCAAACTCAGGATATAAACTGTGGGCCGCGGTCTGAGACAATGTCTTCTGGAATGCCAAAATGTCAGAAGATGTGAGTGAATAAGGTTTCTGCAGTCTCGAAGGCAGTGGGTAAACCAGGTAGAGGGATGAGTTTGCAAGCCTTAGAAAACCGATCAACTACCACTAGGATGCAGGTATGGGAGTCAGAGGATGGTAGGTCGGTAATGAAATCTACACCGAGATGGACCAAGGTCTTGTGGGGATTGGAAGAGGCACGAGTTTTCCCTCCGGGAGACGTCGAGGGACTTTGGCCATGGCACAGACTGAGCAGCTCTTTACGTACTGGGAGACATCCTGGGTCATATTGGGCCACCAGTAGCGTTGCTGAATGAGCGAGAGGGTTTGTTGGCTGCCTGGGTGTCCTGAGCCCGGAGACGTGTGAACTGAGTCCATGAGGGACAGACGCAAGCGGGTTGGAACATAAGTCCGTCCCTCAGGACCTCCCGGCGGAGCAGGCTCTGTTCGTGTGGCCTCGGCGATGTGATCATCAAGGCTCCACTGGATGGGACTGACTATCAAGGCTGGAGGGAGGACGGATTCAGGGTTTGATGTGATGATGTCGGGCTGGTATTGACGGGAAAGAGAGTCGGCCTTGATATTCTTGTCTCCTGGACGGTATGTGACTTTGAAGTTGAACCGGGTGAAGAAGAGAGACCAGCGAGCTTGATGTGTATTGAGTCTTTTGGCGTCTCGGAGGTATTCTAGGTTTCTGTGGTCGGTGATGACGACAAACGGATGTTTAGCTCCCTCCAGCCAGTGTCTCCATTCCTCTAGGGCGAGTTTGATCTCCAGTAGTTCCCGGTTGCCGATGTCATAATTCTGCTCATCTGTGGACAGTTTTTTGGAATAGAAGGCACATGGATGGAGTCGTGGAGGTGTCCCCTGCCGCTGTGAAAGAACCGCTCCTACCCCGTTGGTTGAGGTGTCCACCTCAACGAGAAATGGAAGATCTGGGTTGGGATGGACGAGGGTAGGAGCGGAACAGAAGGAGCCTTTGAGCTTCTTGAAGGCTTCGGTGGCTTCGGAGGTCCAGGACAGAGACTTGGACCCTTTCTTCAGGAGGGAGGTGATGGACGCACTGATTTGGCTGAAGCCTTTGATGAATCGGCGGTAGAAATTTGCAAAGCCCAGGAAGCGTTGAAGCTCTTTAATATTGGAGGGTTGAGGCCAGTTGAACACAGCTTCCACCTTCCTCTGGTCCATGGTGATTCCATGTGGAGTGATTACATACCCCTGGAAGTGAATAGTTTCCTTATGGAACTCGCACTTTTCCAATTTGAGGTAGAGATGGTGGTCGCGCAGCCGCTGTAGGACAGATTTGACATGGAGATGGTGCTCGGTCAGGTTGGCAGAGTAGATGAGGATATTGTCAATGTAGATGATGACAAACTGATGTAGGTAGTCTCTGAAAATCTCGTTCATGAAACCTTGGAATATAGCGGGTGTGTTGGACAGACCGAAGGGCATGACTCTGTACTCATAGTGGCCTGCAGCTGTGATGAAGGCTGTCTTCCATTCGTCACCTTTCCTTATGCGCACCAAATTGTAGGCACTGCGCAGGTCCAGTTTTGTGAAAACACGAGCACCACGGAGTTGTTCTAGGGCGGCTGGGACCAGAGGAAGAGGATAGCGGAACTTGACGGAGGAGTTGTTGAGGGTTCGGTAGTCGATACAGGGGCGTAAGCCACCGTCCTTCTTACTCACAAAAAAGAAGCTGGAAGCGGCAGGGGAAGTAGAGGGACGAATGTAGTCTTGCCGGAGAGCCTCCTCGATGTACTCCTCCATGGCCTTCTGCTCCGGGATGGACAGCAGGTAGATCTTACCTCGTGGGAGTACCGCCTCAGGCAGCAGGTCGATCGCACAGTCCCATGGCCGATGTGGTGGAAGTTTGGTAGCCAGTTGTTTATTAAAAACATCCTGGAACGCCCGGTAGGGAGCTGGTATTTCCGGGATTTTGACGGAAGGAGGACTTTCGACAGAAGTGGAACCAATGGTAACCTCATGTACCGGTGTGGGCGAGGTGCGTGGAAGCTTCTTAACGGCGTGCAGGCAGTGAGAGAAACAGACCTCTCCCCATTGCAGAATCTCACCGGAGGACCAGGCTATATTGGGGGAATGAAGTTCCAGCCACGGGCATCCCAGGATGACGTCGACGGTGGAACCCTTCAGCACCAGAAACGTGAGCTCCTCCTCGTGTAGACAGCCGATCCTCATGGTGATGACGGGGCTGCTGTGACCGATCCGCCCTCGACCGAGCGGTTTCCCCAGAATGGAGTGTACATGAAGGGTTTGGGCAATGGGTCTTTGACGGGTCTGAAGTTTTTGCAGAGTGGAGAGTGAAATAAAGTTGCCAGCGGATCCAGAGTCGATTAGCGCTTGCGCTGGAAGAGATCGTCGTTGATAGGTTAGAAGCACAGGAGTGTATTTCATGTGAGAAATGGGAGAGTGAAGACGGGCTATACTCACCGCCGGTCGAGGGGGCCGAATTGGACAGGTGATGAGTTGATGACCAGCGGATCCACAATACAGACATAGGCTGTTGATGATGCGACGATTACGTTCGGAGGCAGGTAACTGCGTTGAGTTGAGGTCCATGGGTTCTGGTACTGAAGGGTTAACTGGCGCTGGGGAACGAGGTGGCAGTGCAGGGCTATCGAGCTGGCAGGCAGTGCGGCGTTGATCCATGCGGATGGAACGCGGTATAAGGTTCTCAAGCCCAATGACGTCATCGTAAATGGCCAGTTGTAGACGAATTTCATGATTCAAACCTTGACGGTACGCAGTTAATAGGGCCGGCTCGTTCCAGCCGCTGGAGGCCGCCAGGGTGCGGAACTGTAAAGAGTAAGATGATACTGATGAACTACCTTGCTGTAGGCGAAATAGTTGATCCTGCACAGAGAGGGTGTTAGTGGCTTGAGAAAACACTTCACGGAAATGCTTAATAAAGGCAGTAAATGACTGAGTGACTGGGCCTTGACCATTCCACAGCACCTGTGCCCAGAGGAGAGCTCGACCAGTGAGGAGAGAAATAACAAATGCCACCTTTGCTCTTTCTGATGGAAACTGTGAGGTGTTCATCTCCATATACAGCTCGCACTGCAAAAGGAAGCCACTGCACTCCCCCTCCTCGCCAGAGAAGGGCGCAGGTCGGGCCATGGGACTGACAGAGGCAGATGGTGAAGAAGTGATGGTAGGAAGTGTGATAGCATGTTGAATGTCTCGTAGCACATCAGTGATTGTGACCGGGGGTGAGGTTTCCACTTCACCGTGAGCTGTTGGTTCGTGCATTGTGGTCCGGTCTTCTGTCATGAAACGGAAGGACACACAGAATGATGGTTAGTGATATTTATTTAAGCATAAGGAACAGTCACGGCAGGGAGATAATGTCAGGATGTTTTGAGTTGAAGAGTTGTAATGAGAATTGATGTAGTAGTGAGACTTCTTATCTGATATGGATGGGTTGGTTGACGATACAGATGAAGACAGAGTGATGGGAGCAGACAGACTGAAGATCGATGACCGGGAGGGCTGAAGGAAGTTTCTGGATTTGGAAGAGAACTCGGATCAGGTTGGTAGCGGGTATTCAGATGTGGGAGTCAGGAAGTCGTGGGAATCCGACGAGACCGGACAACTGAGTGAGGGAACTGGTGTGATATTTAAGGGGTGCGGTGATTGAGTGCAGAGTGCCGGCAGGTGGTGAAGACAGGTGCTGATGATTAGTACTCCGGTGATGCTGAGCGACTGATGGGAGTGAAGGGGTCTGGCGCTGCTGTGGGTGTATCCATGACACCTGATCACTCATTCATACAAAACAATATAATAATTTAACTTTTGTAAGACAATTTTAGTGTTGAAAGGTAATATGCGAGGAGGCGTGAACTATCATGAATATGGATTGTAATTCACACCTGAGAGACAAAGACCCCTCCCCTGGGCCTATCAATGAGGAATGTGACAGAAAGAGAATGAATGTGAGGAAACTTAATGATCAAAATCAAGTTTTAAATTAAAAGAAGTAATCTGACTATATATTTTCTTTACATAAAGACTTTACTTAATTTTATACCTACACTACGTTTAAAAGAAGTCTCTTCTGCTCACCAAGACTGGATTTATTTGCTCCAAAATACAGAAACAACATTGATATTCTGAACTCTTTTTACAATTTAAAAGAACAGTTTTCTATTTAAATATATTGTAAAATGCGATTTGTGATCAAATCATAATTTTCAGCATGAATACTGCAGTCTTCAGTGTCACATGATCCTTCAGAAATCATAATAATATGCTGATTTTCTAATATAGGCATATTTAAAGAGCATTTTACTCATTTAACATGAACACATATTTGCAAGCACAAGCTTTGTTGATGATAATGATGCAGCATAACCTCTAGTTAAATATAATCTAAACATTCATATTATTTTTTATATCATATTACATATCATATTTATATTATACAGCATACAATTGAAATGCCTGCTTTAGCCGAAACAGTATTTAAATGTAACTAAAACTTGCTTATTAGGACATATTTCAAATTTCAATACTCTGAATCCTGTCTGGCAAGTCTAGAAACACTCCCACTAGTAAAATATGTTCAAGTTTATATAAAATAGCATGTCAACTAATGAAAACTAATTGACTTACTCATCCGAAATTGTATCCTTGGCTGGATCGTCTCAGCACATTAGCGTATGAATGGCGCGCTCTGCTGGTGGGTGGGATCACATTACAGATAAATAGATAGACCAGTAAAAACTGTACATCGCTTTGTTTCAAACAGATTGCATTGCAGGAGAATATTTGTTTTAAATTTGAATTGGTTTATTAAAAAGTAGACATTTAAAGCTTTCTTTAGACATATGTTTCATGTTTGTGTGACAAGTATTCGCAGAGTCTCAGTTCATTTTTGTGACGTGTTTCAGATATATGCTCGTGAACACAGAGACTGCTGAAAGCTCACCCTTTTTATTTTCTTTATTTTACAAAAGTACAATGTTTCATTGTTATTATGAGTGTACACAAATAAAAGTAGACCCTTTATAGTGTCTAATGATGTCTTACACTTATCTGTATACGCAAAAATCACAGAGTATTATAAGTTGTTTCTGCTTTTTTTTTTTTTTTTTTTACATATTTCTCAACACAACTTTGGTAAAGTGTGAGCAACAGGGCAATTAAAGGGACACTAAAATTCTAAAGATTTATTTTCTATGAAAAGTACATACACCACATGATATCGCTGTCTCTCGAGGCTGCTCAAAAATCATCATGGTTAATGATGTAACCTCTGTTCCCTGATGGAGGGAACGAGACTTGGTGTCGATGAGATGACACTAGGGGTCACTCTTGGGAGCCAAGACATCTCTGATCTTTGAGAAAAGGCCAATGAGAATTGGCGTGTGGAATTTGCATGCCACTCCCCCGGACATCCATGTATAAAATGTGTGCCGCGAAGAACACACCTGGCCCAGAGAAGGCAGGAAGGACTTTTAAGTGGATTACAACACACGGTCTTACAGGGTCGGAGCAGAAGCACGTCGTGCGGAGTGGCACCAGGGTAGGTCATACACAAGGATGGGAGGAGTTAATACAAACGTGGTGACCAAGGACAGAGGGCCCTCTGCCCAAGGAAGACACAGTTTCCCAGTGGGGAATACATTTAGCAGAATATACATCACACGGGTTTAACTAAGGAGACAACCAGCACTTACCTCATTATGGGAGCCTAAGTGATAAACATACTGGGGTGGTGGTGAGCCTCTCCAGAGACTTGTCGGCTGCTGGGCTAAGGAGGAAGAATGTCCAGGGTTCACACTTTTTGCAAACGCAACTGGGAAAAGAGTGCACATCTTCACCTTAAGGGAAGGGAAATGCGTTATGCGCAAGCGGTACACCTGGCCAGCTGACTCGAATATACCTGTTTCTGCCACCTGATAACACACGGGATGATACTGGATCATCCCTGAGGTTATAGAACCTCACAAAGGTGTTAGGTGTTGCCCAGCCTGCAGCTCTACAGATGTCTGCTAGAAAGTTGTCGTGGGACAATTCCCAAGAAGCTGCTATGCCCCTGGTAGAATAGGCTCGCAGGCCAGCAGCGGGCGGCACATGCTGGGCATGGAATGGCATCCATGACCAATGAGTGATCCTCTGTTTGGAGACAGCGCTTCCTTTCCACTGTCCACCCAAGCAGACAAGAGCTGCTCGGAGCTTCTAAAGCTCTGTGTGCGGTCCAAGATGCAAAGAGCATGCACCGGACACAGTAACACCAAGACTGGGTCTGCCTCCTCCTGGGTCAGCACTTGGAGATTCACCACCTGATCCCTTACAGAGGTTGTGGGAACCTTGGTCACACAGCCCATCAGGGTCTCAGGATGATGTGAGAGTAAGCCGGACCGAACTCCTGTCACGGTTAGCTGACAGAGAACGCCTCCAGGTCCCCTACCCTCTTGGTGGAGGTGAGTGCCGTCAGGCGGGCGTCTTTAAGGAGAGCGCCTTTAACTCAGCTGACTCAAGGGGCTCGAAAGGAGATCCCCGAAGGATCACGGTGAGGTCCCATGAGGGAACGAGGCACGGCCTGGGGGGGTTTAACCACCTCGCATCTCTCAGGAACCCGAGGATCAAGTCATGCTTCCCCAAATACTTACCTTTTCCTGCATTATGATGTACCGATATAGTGGCTACATACATTAAAGGTGGAGGGGGACAGCCGTCCCTCCAACCTCTCCTGCAGAAAGGAAAACACTGATCAGACTGCGTATCTCTGGGGGTCTTTGCATTGGGAAGAACACCACTTAGCAAACAGACTCCATTTCAGGTCAATAGGCACCTCGTTAAGGGGACCTAGCCTGAGTGACCATGTCTACCACTGTGGGTGGCAGGCCACTTAAGTCTTCCATGCAAGTAGGCTCACTGGGGGAAAACGCACACTCAGGGACCAAATGTGTGCCAGGGAATCTGTGCCAAGGGGAGCCTTGGTCAGAGAGTACCAGAGCGGACAGTGGGATGATTCTGGGGAAGCAAACAGGTCAGGTTGTGCTTGGCCGAATCAACTCCAGATCAGCTGGACCGGCTGAGGGTGGAGTCTCCACTGAGTGTAACCTGCCACGACAGCGCATCCACTGTGCTGTTAAGATGGCCCAGGATGTGAGTGGCTCGCAGCGACTTGAGCCACCACTGACTCCAGAGGAGGAGACGACAGGCGAGTTGTGACATTCGACAAGTGTTGTCCGTCCTGACCAACACATAATTGGTGTTGCTGTACTGTACAACGATTGACTGGATTGACTGGGCTGTGGCAGAGCCTGTGTTGCTGCCACAGGGGGACGCCCCTGGCGACAAACAGACGGGGGTGCGAGACCTTGCGTTGCACTGGGGAAGGATGTGTTGTATGGTCCCCATCTGCCTTTTAATCCCTGATGATTGCTGTGTGAAATCCTCTATGGTGCCGCCGAAAAAGCCAACCTGGTTCTGTGTGTGGCGCTCCTGGACCACTAAGGTGGACATCGCCTGCCCGAGAGACAGAGGGAGGTGGCCTGTCCAGTGGCATTGTAGGCTCAGTCATGAGTGACGACATAAACCCACAAGCCCTGGACGGGAGACTCAGACAGCTCCGCCAGGTAGCAGCGCACTCAACCCACAACCCACTCTCCGATGCTGTAATCGAAAGCTCATCATCTTCGCGAGCCACGAACTCACCCTGAGACGAGCCGGCGGTGCCCAACATGAGAGGCAGCGATAGTGTTCGTGGGAAGCGGAGAGGTAACAATCGCAACCAGGAAACACGCACAAATGAAAAGGCATCGTAAATCTTCTCTTTATATTTGTGTGTGTATATATAGCCTACCCAATGTATTTTCAGTTGCAATAATGTCTTTATGTGGTGTGATAGCTTAACTGAAACCTCTTCAAAGATACATAGAGAAACTGCATAATCATTTCTAATCATTCAGTTTGTGCAGTTAAACCAGTTTCATTCACGGTCCATGTACGTTTGGGTCCATTCCTTTTGTCTTTTTTTAACCCAAAAACGAAGAACTAATTTTTTTTTTCTTTATTGGTTTTACTGATACAAACACATTTCCCATTGACCATTTCATTTTCTATTTAAAAAGGAATAAAGAGATTGGGTGAAAAGGCTACATTTTTGTTTTCCTTCAATGATTGAAACATTTGATGAATATTTGATATGCACACATGAGTGGTACTTTCATATAATTGGTCAACTTGCCCTGTCATCTGTAGCCTACTGCCTTAATCCTATCAGCTAGAATTAGAGTTCGGTTTGCTCTGCAAATTTGTCTAAATTTCATTAAATATTGTCCCGAACCACCACTAACTGTAAACTATGTGTAGCGGGACCTTAAGAGGAGAAATCTACCTCTAGATATGCCAGACTACGCCACCCTGTTTAACCAGGGAAATATTAATACTAATGAATTTAACCACCTACAAGGGACACACAGGAGCGTGGGTTTTCGAAAGGAGGTCCGGAGACGTGGATACAAAAAAATACAAAAGCTTTATTTAAATAGTCAACAACAATCTTAAATGACAACATTAAAAAACTGGGTCAACATTCATTCACAACTCTTAAGACCAAAAAGGAGGCTGAAGCTTAACAATGGCAGGTACACTATTTTAGTGAGCACAGGGCTCCTATAATCACTCTTACCACCCTGTGCACAGGTATCAACACACACACTCCAATAAGGTCAAGCATGAACGCACAGCCCTCTGTGACAAAACCTCCACCACCGCACGTGAGGGCCTACTAGCGGCCTGCCTTGAAGACTCGCCTCCTGTAATGAAAGAAAAATTACCACACTGGTCTCATTCAACAAGGACACTTAATTACAAAAAAAAAATAAAAAAATAATAAACATTTAATTTAATAAACCAGAAAATCATGAAACAATACTAGAATGATGAGGTTCAGAATTGCCACCAAAGCTGGGTGTATGTTCACCTCACTTTCCTCCTGACAACACCCGTAAACCAACAGATAAAGAAAAAAACACTTCACAAAACACACCAAATAAAGAATACAGTTAAACAAAACAACATTCATAAAGGAATGCACTGAAAAATAAGTAAATAAATATACCAAAAGTAAATAAAGATAATCACAAACAAATTGAAGGACTAATTGAAGAAAAACAAACCAGCCATCACAAGAACAAATGCTGGAGAGAAGCCGGATACAAAAAACAGCAGCGTCAAACAGCGTTGCCCCGCAGAACAGTCTATTCCTCCTAAAATGTAAACAAACATATACTTACAGTATAAAAATGAGCGCTGCACCATAGTGGTAGTTTCACGTACCTTATTTCATAACCAGGTGCACATCCACGTTACGCACACACAGAAGGATACCACCATGTCACAAAGCACGGGACTGCGGAAGAGGCATGTAAAGGGGAAGTAGCAGCCACCAACAGCCCACAGCAGCGAATTATCCTCAAAACTATAAATCAAATAGTTGTTTACATAAGATCACGCATCTGTGTTTTAACTAGTCGGCCAAACAACACATACCTCAAAGCGGAAACTGATGAGAAAACCAGAAGGGGCGGTCCCCGGGCAACGACGCACAACACAGACGGTAAATCACACGCAAGTAGTAACTAGACTCCCCTTTTATACGATACCGCACAGTTCATAATTGGACCCTCGATGACCCAAGTGCATTAATTTGATTAGAGACGCAACAGTACGTCCCACCACATATGCATACAATATGTATTAGAATCTTGCTGCTTGGCACATCATGGTGTTGTTGTGAGGTGTTGCCTCTAATGGACAACGTGTGAGAGATCGCAAGCCACATCACTTGGCCATATGCTGACTGGGAGTTGGTCTATTATATATTATTTTTATATAATAAACCCAACTCTAATTCTGGCTGATAGGATTAAGGCAGTACAAAAGATGGGGCAGGTTCACCAATCAGATAAAAGTGCCGTTCTCATGTGCATATCAAATATTCAATCCGTAAATACATTTTGAATGAAATTCAATTAAATAGTCAACAGAAAATTAGTTTGTATCTCCGTATTCATCAGTGTTAAAACCAAGAAAGAAGAAACTGCATTTTTTATTTTTGGGGTTATAAAGTAAAAAAAGAATGGCCCCAAAAGTACACGGACCATACACTACCTTGAGAACTCATGAACGTTACTTTCATTCTTGAAAATGTAGCATCCTGTGAAAGGACCTCTAAAATAAACACCTATAGGCAAATCCTTTGGCAACATCACACCTACGTCAAACCCAACGTGGAGATAGCCGACCCAAAATCCTAATAAAAGTTAGCTATTACCTTTAAATTGATTGGATAAGCTAAATGAAATGTCGTGCTGCCCTGTTGGCAGTCAAACTCGCAATGGCAAAAACCAAGGGCTTCACTTTTATCAGATTCTGTTATCAGAGCTAACTGGACTGAGGAAATCAATTCCAACTCAAACATTTTATTACAGGTATGTTATTAACTCATGTCATTATAATAATGGTATAGCTAAGAATGTTTATGATGACTTTGTGTCGTACTTTCATGAATCGATTGCTATAACTAGCTGTGTTACTAGCAATAGTATACCCAAACCTAGCTAGCCTAAAGGCTAATTTTATTATTTATCAAATTTAACACAAGAGTCTACTGGCTTTTTGACACCACTTACTGTGCATGTGCTGCAATGTTTGTAAACAATGGGACGGTCTATGTTGTGATACCTGTGCCTTGCAAACAGCTTCAGTAAATTTTTTTCATCCCCTTGTGGTCTCCCAGCACTATTACACCAGACGTTCAACATATTCACAATTTAGTGAATTAGAAATCATGTAAATTAAGCTCCTAATTTAAATGTTGGCTAATGTTAATATATAGATGCCTCAAAAATATATAGGAAAAATATATAGTGTATTCATATGAGAACCATATTTTTGTTGAGTTTAATCAACATATCAAATAATATGATTGTAATCTCATGATTTTGATGGATCCACAAATATTTGATATAAATATGTTTATCCAATAGCAAACTAAGGGGATATATATATTATCACATTTTAAATCATTATCTATCTTTCCTCTATCTTTATCTAATGCACATTGCTGTCAACATAGTCTATACCATATTATGGTGGAAAAGAAAATCAACATTTACTTTTAACATGTATGCATTTGGCAGATGCTTTTATCCAAAGATAATTCCAATGAATTCAGTATACACATTTTATCAGTTTGTGTTCCCTGGGAAACAAATCCATGGTCTTGGTTTTGCAAACTCCATGCTCAACCAGTTGAGCTACAGGAACATCTCTGACATCACATGTAAATTAAAAGGCCCAGTGAATATTTATCAGTTGAACTAGTCAACTAATACTTCAATCACTGGCATTTTAGCATTGGCCAAAGTACCTGTCTGACCTTTTGCTGTAAGTGTCGTGACAAATAGAAGGATAGTGCATGACAGTGTAATAGCACTATAAATATTAAACAGAGAGAAACCCCATCAAATGAAATGTATACTGATAGACACGGATATATACTGTTGAATATTCCTTGCATTCTTTCACCAGAATGAAAATATGAGGAATCACCATATGTCTTCACATTTTATGGCAGAAGCATTTTCACTGTGAGACAAAGTTTGTCACTAATTTGCAAGGAAACAGCTACATAATCCAGTCATAACAAAAATATATTAATTAAAAATAATGTAAAATACTGCTTCATGACCCTGAGAAAGGAATATTGAATGTGATGAATGCCGTTCTAGAACTTACGCTAGACTGAGCACTAATACATTATCAGTTGAATACGCGTTGATTTTGTTATGTTTATGCCTCTCATCCACAAGGGAATGATGTGGATACTTTGTAAAATTATGATGTTAGGAAACTTTAAAAGTTTTTTACAGAAAATTAGTTAGTATGGACTTGACTTAATACACGCCCCTCATTCCAAAACATGACCTTCAATGATTCCATTGCTAGGGATGAGCGATACCACTTATTTTCTTTCCGATCCAATGCCAATAATGACAAGTCCAATATCGTCAATATGATACCAACACTTCTATTAAATTGATTTTTATTTTATTTGTTATTATTATTATTGGAATAAAATGGGTAATTAAAAATATTATTCTTTGTCATAATTTTCTTTACATTTTCTACATTTGTGACATAAAAACAAAATTATTAGGGTTGTTTTGTTTACCCTTGCAAAAATTAACCATGGTTTCACTACAGTAACTATTGTTTAATCATGGTATTTAGTTAAACCATAGTTACCACACAATGAATCATGGTTATTACTTCAATATTACTGTGGTAAAACCATGGTTAACATGGTTACGTCCGATACCGATACAACATCGGTATCGGAAGTATCAATAATTTAGGATCGATCCACCCATCTCTAATCATTGCACTTTTGAGATCGTTCTAACAATAGATAGAGCCAGAGAGCAGCAGTACATCATCTCAGTCTTGTCAAAGATGTTAAAAGCAATGGTAGCAAAATAGTATTCTCGCATAATAAACTAACAACTGACAAACTGCTTACAAAACTGAATAAGGCATAACATTTTAATGATTCGCTTCAACTACCACACTCAAGACTTGTAAATGATTAACGGCAGAAATAAAAGTCTTCAAAATCTTGATTGGCTGTAACAAGAATCTGACAGTGTGGTCTGCAGTCACATTTTTATTTACAGTTTACAGAGACTAGAGCTGTCACAGAGTCAGGTGTTGGGCCATGTGTGATATTTTAGGCCACCTAATTGAATTATATTGGTCAGATAATAGGGACATTTTATATGTTCCATTCCATTCAAAAATAAATGACTTACACCACCTTTAGTTCTCCGTTTCCTGCATGGATATGTGTGATATTGCGGATGCTAATGACATCTAATCATGTCTTCAAGCTCTCAGCCACCATTCTTCAATAGTTAGCAGCTACAGACTGGTGGACAAAGGCTACAGACAAAACAGAGGGAAAACATTTGTGTATACAATGGATTAATGCATTTGAAATAGAGAGTGAGTAATTAAGAGAGAAAGAAAAAGAAAGAAAAATATGAAAACATCATTCTTGAATTATAGCCCATTTTGCTTTTGTGAGAGCTTCCATACTGTGCTCTGTAGCATGTGGAGCAGGGGTGAACAGTAAGTGTGTGTGTGTGTGTGTGTGTGTGTGTGTATGTATGTGTGTCTGTGTGTGTGTGTGTGTGTGTGTGAGTGATGTTGTCTTAGGTCCACATTACTATATGTGATGCCGAACACTAAACTCCTGTAGAATTGAAGAAAAAAGGCTGAAGACCTCCCAAGGTCACACACAATTGTCCACATGCATACATATTGATACGTAGATCAATAAGGGGGCCTGGGTAGCTCAGCAAGTAAAGACACTAAATCCAGGGCTTGCTGAGTGACTCCAGTCAGGCTTCCTAAGCAACCAATTGGCCCGGTTGCTAGGGTGAGTAGAGTCACATCGGGTGAGATCGCGTGGATGCCACAGAGAATAGCGTGAAGCCTCCACATGTGCTAGGACTCAACAAGCCACATGATATGATGCGCGGATTGACGGTCTCAGACACGGAGGCAACTGAGATTCGTCCTCTACCACCCGGATTGAAAAAATAAATAATTAAATAAATGAACCTGTATGGCTGAATGCTTACCATGACATTGAGTCAAAGGATTTTCTATGAAGAAAGGCCAACGAGAAGTTGGCAGACAGTATTTGCATACCCCGCCCCCGGACATACGGGTATAAATGCGGGGAAATACGTCTAGTTCATTCAGAAATTTTCTTCGGAGCTGATGGTAGTGTATGCAGTGATCTGCAAGTTACACACCTGTTCCTCTTCCTCTAAGCTGATTCTGCTGTTGGATCTATGGTGTACTTCAGCGGCTTTCTCCTTCTCTGCACGGCAGTGCAGTTTGCCCCTGGGCAATTTGACAGCACAACTAAAAGAGTTGTTATTAAAAGAGTGATCTTCTCTAAAAAAAAGTTTTTCCTCTATAAGAGCAATTCACAGTGGCATTGAACATCCTTATGCAGATGTCCGCCATGCTTTCCCGGGCTGCCGCCAGCGTGGGGCTGGACTGGAACCCTCTTCCTCCCCACAACCATCACGGCTGGATGACTGGTTCCTGGGGCCTGCGTGCCGCTCACAGCCACGCCTCCCCCGGTCCCGTTTTTCCTGGAGATGCATGATGAGCTGACGACTTCATGGAGGGCACCCCTCTCCACTCGTCGCACTCATCTGCTATCACTACACTCGACGGTGGAGCGCCCAACGGGTACACAGCGATTCCCCAGGTGGACAGGGCAGTTGCGATCCACCTATGCCCCGAGAACGCCACCACCTGGCGGGGTCACCCTGTGCTACCCTACAAGGCCTGTAGGACAATGTCATCACTGACCGCCAAAGCCTACAGCGCCACCGGACAGGCCGCTTCCGCCCTGCATGCCATGGCCCTCCTTGCAAGTCCACCAGGCCAAGGCACTTAAAGAACTGCACGTGGGTAGTCCTGATCCCGACGTGCTGAAGGAACTGCGCTCAGTGACCAACCTCGCCCTCAGGGCCATGAAGGCCACAGTGCAGTCACTAAGAGCTGGCGATGGCCACACTAGTGGTTCAGGAATGTCATCTGTGGCTGAACATGGTTGAGATGAGTGAGACGGACAAGACACGCTTCCTCAACGCCCCTGTCTCCCAGTTCAGCCTCTTCAGCGACACTGTTGAGGACTTCGCCCAGCAGTTCTCCGCGGTGAAGAAGCAGATGGAGGCCATTTCACACATTCTGCCCTGCTGCAAACCTGCCGCTATGGGCCAATGCCCTGTCTGCTTGCTGAGGGCATCTTCCTGCGGCTAAGAAACACCCTGCTCCGCCTCAACTTGGGCCCAGCTCTCAGCCCCAGCATCGAGTATCCCGCAGGAAGCACACGCCCCCCGTCTCACGGACATATTGAGGACCCGGAAGGCTCCCTCCTTCGGGGGCGTCCGCTTTACCGCAGTACATGGCGAACATGCCAAATCCCTGCACGCGGAAATCGTGACCCTCTTACTCAAAGACACGATAGAGCCTGTCCCTCCAAGATGAAGAAGGGTTTCTACAGCCCTTACTTCATCGTACCCAAGAAAGACGGCGGCTTACGAACGATGTTGGACAGGCAAGTTTTCAACTGGGCTTTGTACAAACTCCCGTTCAAAATGCTCACACAAAAACACATCTTAACTTGCATCCGGCATCGCAGCGCCAGACCTAAAGAACGCGTACTTCCACATCTCAATTCTGCCTCGACACCGACCCTTCCTATGGTTCGCGTTCGACGGCCAGGCGTATCAGTACAAAGTCGTATCAGTACAAATGTCCCTGTCCCCTCGCGTCTTTACGAAAGTCGCATAGGCAGCCCTTGCCCCGCTCCGAGAAGCCGGCATCTGCATACTCAACTACCTCGACAACTGGCTCATCCTGGCCCACTCCCGAGAGTTACTATGCACTCACAGACCAGGTGCTCAGGCACCTCAGCCGTTTGGGTCTTCAGGTCAACTGGGAAAAGAGCAAGCTTGCCCCAGTTCAGAGCATCTCTTTTCTCAGCATGGAGTTAGACTCAGTCTCAATGTCAGCGCGCCTCACCAACGAGCATGCACAGTCAGTGCTGGAATGCCTTGCCGCCTGCAGACTGGGCACAGCGGTCCCTTTAAAACTTTTCCAGAGGCTCCTGGGGCATATGGCATCCTCCGCGGTGGCTGGGGTTGATGCATATGAGACTGCTTCAGCACTGGCTGCAGACTCGAGTCCCGAGATGAGCATGGTGCCGCGGCATGCACCGTGTGATGGTCACCCCTGCCTGCAGCCAAACATTCAGACCCTGGACAGACCTCTGTTTTCTGCAGGCAGGAGTCCCCTTGCAGCAGGTGTCCCAATGCGTCCTGTTCACGACTGACGCCTCCAAATTGGGTTGGGTTTCTGTGTGCAATTGCCCTGGCAACTCACGCCCTGAAGTGGCGCTTGTTCGCGAATTGGTGTTCTTCCCGGGCTGAAGACCCACAGAGGTGTGCAGTTAGGTCAGTGCACTCATTTCTGTAGGAGAGGTTGGAGGGGAGGCTGTCCCCTTCCACTTTGAGGGTGTACATAGCTGCTATCGCGGCCCACCACAACGCAGTAGACGGCAAATCTTTCGGTAAGCACGACTTAATTATCAGGTTCCTAAGAGGCGCCCGGAGGTTAAATCCCTCCCGGCTGTTCTCCTCCTGGAATCTCTCAGTGGTCCTCTCGGGCCTTCAGAGACCTCCCTTTTAGCCGCTAGAATCAGTTGGACTCAGAGCCCTCTCCCTGAAGACGGCCTTGCTGATCGCAGCTCCCCTCCATCAAGAAGGTCGGGGACCTGCAAGCGTTCTCTGTTAGCGACACTTTCCTGGAGTTCGGTCCGGCAGACACTCAAGTGATCCTAAGACCACGGCGGGGCTACGTGCCCAAGGTTCCCATGACTCCCATCAGAGACCAAGTAGTGAACCTGCAAGCGCTGCCCCAGGAGGAGGCAGACCCAGCCCCTTCGTGGCTGTGTCCGGTACGTGCTTTGCGTACCTACTTGGACCGCACGCAGAGCTTTAGACGTTCTGAGCAGCTCTTTGTCTGCTTTGGTGGACAGCGGAAAGGGAACGCTGTCTCCAAACAGGCTTTCCCACTGGGTGATGGACGCCATTTCATTGGCCTATCACACCCAGGCCGTGCCCCCCCCACTTGCGGGTCCGAACACACTCAACAAGGAGTGTTGCTTCCTCGTGGGCACTGGCCAGAGGCACCTCCCTGGCAGACATATGCAGAGCAGTGGGTTGGGCTAATACCTTTGTGAGATTCTACAATCTCAGGGTTGAGTCAGTTTCTTCCCGTGTTTTCTCAGGTCCGAGCCGGTAGAACTCGGTACATGATGACGGACTGACCGGGTGGATCACTTGCACCTAGCACCCTTTCCCTCGGCCGAGGTAAAACTGTGCGCTTTCTCTCCCAGGAGATCCCACTCATTTGGATGACTGGATGACTCCTCCCTAGCCCTTGTGGGTCCGCATTTCAGTGGAGGAACTCGCCGACCAAATCAACTGCGGGTACTTAATTTACCATGTACTAGAATAGGTGCTCCACAGCTCAGGACTCCTACATTGACTCCTCCTGTGTGTATTTTCCGTGGTACGGTCCCCTTACGGGCAGACCCGCGTCTCCCTTGGGCAGTTCCCACTGCCTCCTGGTCGCCGTGTTTGTAGTAACTCCCCCCTCCGGAGAGGTGGGATCTACCACCGCACCACTTTCCACATGCCGCCTAAAAACCCATGTAATGTATTCGCCACTCTTACCTCCCCCTCTCTGTGCAGGTGTGGTCTCCGCAGGTTCTTTTCCCCCTGAAATACAGGAAACCGAGTAAGATCGCCTTCCCACGAGACGCGTAAAGGCCCCAGCCATTTGGATCTATGCGAGAAACATGGAGAGAAAATCAAGAAATGAAATAGACCCCTGTCTATGGTAACCAGAAGGATTCCAATGACTTTTTTGGGGCATTGGGGAAGGGTACGTGCAGTCTGATACAGCTGGTCACTTTTGCATGTCAAGTACCTGCCCGCTCCTGTGTCAGCAGTACATGTACATGGCTCAGCGCATGGCGTGATTTAAATTGGACCCCTAGTGTCGCTTCTTCGACACAACGTCGAAGTGAGCGACAGACGGGGAACATCTAGGTTACGAATGTAACCACCATTCACTGAAAATCCTGAATGAACTAGATGTATTTGCCTGCCTTTATACCAGTATGTCTGGGGGTGTGTTATGCAAATACTGTCTGCCAACTTCTCATTGGCCTTTTTTCATAGATCAGAGGCATATTCGGCGCTCAAGAGAGACCCTTAGTGTCGCTTCTTCGACACTAGGTCTCGTTCCCTCTAGCAGGGAATGGAGGTTACATACGTAACCTAGACGTTCACCATGTCCTATTGATTTAGTTGTAATGTAGTGCGCACAGGTTGTTTAGATCAGTTTTACTATCAGATATAATTAATAATGAATGTTTATTAATTATTAATTAATAATTAAATTAAATAATAGAATTTAATTCGTTAAATTCTATCTACGGGGCACCACTCTTTTACAAGAGAAAAATGATAGTAGGTGACTGATCAAGTCTCATAAAATTCTACCCTGAAGATTGAGTATCTTGATTGAGAATCAAAATAATCAAAAAGGGGAAGAAGCTAATCGAATTATTGCCATACGAATCCAACAATAATCTGGTTACAGTTGGCTTCTAACAACAACAATTTAACGATCCTGAAGTAATACGGGAGTTCTTGACGTGGCAGAGGCTGGCTTCAACACAATATTCAAACAAACAACTAGGAGTACTTATTATAATATAACAAGATTTATTATAATCAAACAGCAATGAACACCATCAATACTAGATGAATATAATACAAAACATAAAATGGAAATCCTAACTAAATTGTGGAGCTATATGCTAGTGTGTGTGCGTGTGTGTGGATGTGTGTCTAGGTTCGGTAACAAAGACACAAAATGGTGGACTAAAGTCCACATGTGTGTAAGTTTCAAAATGGAGGATCAGTTCCAAAATTGGGACCGAAGTTCCAAAGTGGCGAACTGAATTCAAAATGGAAACTATTCTCCCAAAGGGAGGATTAGACCAAAAGGGGCGGAGCCAACGATCATTTGAAGGTGTGGGGAAAGAAAGATGGCTGGATCAGTTCCAGAACAATAGAGCTTTTACCACGTGTGGGTGGTAAATGAGCAGACACGCAAAGAACTGAACGAAACAGGCGGGAGAATTTGGAAAACACCAGCCTGATTCGACCAAACCATGGTGCTGCTCGCTCTGTGAATTTCAGTGAGTGAGAGAGAGAGCGAACAAACAGGGGCTCATGCAATTTAACACAGGATACACGCTGGTAACAGCGCGATTGAATCGTTAGTTCAGATCACTCAATAAAATAACATTTCACCCAAAAATTACGATCTCATGAATCAACACAACAATCAGCGATCATAGTTAACATACAAGTGTAAACAAAAACATAAACATTCAGCAATCAAATACATAGGATTTAGTTCTATAAGAAAAGTCACAGTTTCTAAACTAAATCTGCCCAGATATCAAGCCTTACTTAGGGAAATCCTGTGTGATTTCAGCAGGGTTGTCCGTTTGAATTCCTGTTGCAATGAGCGGTCAGGAGAAAACGATCTGGATTCGGTCCTTACCCACTAAACATTGGACGTCGGATAGACGTGCAGATCACGTCTATATTGGGTCCGTCGGTCCATGACCAATTCTGGACATCTATTCGACGTCCAAACTAGGTCCACTATTTGGACGTCCAACCATGACCCAACTTGGACGTCATTTTGACGTTCAACATTTGACCTTTAACTGGGTAATTTTTTTGGACGTCATTTGGACGTCTATGACGGTTGCAGGAAATTTACATGATTAATATGTAATATTTGTTTTATCAATATGATTAATACATACGAAAACAGATTATTTATAAAAAAAAAAAAAAACACGATTTATTATCTGTATGACTATTTATTTATTCATGTTTTTTCTTCTTTTGTTTTTTTTACACTTTCCTGTTTTTCTTTAACAGTTTTTCTTTTATTTTAAGTAGTCTAATCAAGTTATTTATTTATGCATACATGTATTTTTGCATTTATCTATGTATTTATTTATAAATGCAATTTGTGGGAAATTATACTTCAGAAAATAATTTCATGGTAGCTTATATTAGGTCTATCCACCTTATTCCTATCTTAAAAAAGAACCAACAGCAGCAAAAAAGTCAAGGACAGACAAAGACAGCTCTTTATCATGGCAAAGAGTATAGTACAATATAAGTTATTTCATCAAGGTCTTTGGATTTCAACCAAAGAGTCAAAAACCAGTCAACATCACTCTGATTGGCCGAGGCAGCACGACAGGCATTTGGCGAGAATCAGAGTCAGAGCCGTGTTCAAACATCGCTACCTGACGACACAGCTTTTCAGACGTTACGTCGCTGGTGAACCCATCGTTTCTTCGTCTAAATTGAAGGTAAGTTCGGTCAGCCTAATGAATTCAATGTCCGTGAGTTCGTATAGTTTAGTGTATAGTGTATGTATATAGTGTATTTACATAGTGTATTTATATAGTGTATTTGGCGATATTGTCTTAAACTTCACAATACAGCCGCGAATGGTCAAGGGCGTTAGCATTCACGGCACACATTTTTTTGTTTTACGTTAGCTTGCTGCTCATGGTTCATGTTCAGTTTCGATATTATTTTAGCTGTACACGAGAGAACATGTCAATTTGAACAATTTGGGACACTAAACTGCACGTATATCGATAGCAGCATGGCATGGATTTCTGACTGACTAGCTCTTTGCTAACTAGCTTGCGTTCGTATACGGGGTTTACAGATGATGTTACCGTCCCTTCGTCACTTTCATCGTTCATGAAATTACATACAACGCAAAGAAAATTTTCACCTCGCATTGATCACGCGAGTTTGACCACTGGATTATAAATGTGTTTAAATTTGCGTTCGCACGAGTAATGGCGCGCTCACATACAACGGAAAGAAATTTTTTGCCTCACGCGAGTTTGACCGTTGGATTATAAATGTGTTTAAATGTGCGTTCGCACGAGTAATGGCGCGCTCACATACAACGCAAAGAGAATTTTTGCCTCACGCGAGTTTGACCGTTGGATTATAAATGTGTGTTTAAACTTTATTTTATTTAAAATACTTCATTGTGATGGTCCTCCAACAGACACTCTACTGACTATAAGTAATTTGCAACTACATGTCAACTTAATCTAACCCTAACCCTACCAGTCTATTAATACTCAACTAACACTCTAATGAGAGTTAGTAGACATGTAGGAGCAACATTACTTGTAGTCAACAGAATGTGTTAAAGGGACCATCAAAATACAGTGAGGAAAATAAGTATTTGAACACCCTGCTATTTTGCAAGTTCTCCCACTTAGAAATCATGGAGGGGTCTGAAATTGTCATCGTAGGTGCATGTCCACTGTGAGAGACATAATCTAAAAAAAAAAATCCAGAAATCACAATATATGATTTCTTTTATTGGCTTAATGACATGTTTCAGACTTGTCTGGCTTAGAGGAGCGGAGTGTGCCAGTTCTTACCTTTTTGTTTCATTTCAATAATTGTACATCTTTGAATATTCTTTGTTTTCTTCGCCCTCAAGATGCTAGTACAGCACCTCGGAGCAGAGACCTGTCGACACCCAGTGAGTATTCATCTCATCACACTTTAAACAGTCACTTTTGTATTTTGTCAGGTCTTGTGAAATGTAAGAATATTCTGTGTTTTTCAGGATCTCGTCATGCAGCAAGAGGTCATGCGAGGGATGGCTATCGCTCCAGGTAAAGAAGCAGGACAGGGCACAGTGTCAGTAGTGGCTGGCTTCTGGCATTTATTTATTAATTTCGAATGGTAAACAGTCAGTTTCACCAGAACTCCTTTACTAGGTGTCCTCTATCACTTTTTAATGGACACCCTACAGCCAATCAGAATCGAGTATTCACCCAGACCATGGTATAAAAGTGGTTAGTTAATGATCAAATAATCATTTACAATACATGACTATGCGTATCATAAATGTTTAATAAATTTGTTACTTTTTGTATGTTTTGCTCACATCAGGTGCACAGTGGTTAAAGACTCCATGTGTTTCAGAGAAGACAGCGGTCTATACCCTCACCAGTCAGCACTTACACTGCAGTACACACTACAGTGTTCAACACCTGTTATAGATGTGTAAACGTGTGAATTAATCATTTACAACACTTTCTGCATCCCCTAATCTAAAGTGTAAACTATTCATCACTTGTAAATGTCTTACACTTCATTTGTAGATAACCACTTCAAGAATCAATAAGGCATAAGATCTACGAATGATGTGTAACACATTTACAAGTGATGAATAGTTTACACTTTAGGGGATGCAGAAAGTGTTGTAAATTATTTATTCATGCGTTTACACATCGTTGAACACTGTTACTTACCTGTTACAAATTATCTGTACATGTATACAAGGCATTTACAACACTTTCTGCACCCTCTAATTGCTACATGCATACATAAAAAAAAACATAATTTATTAAACATTTATGAAACGCATAGTCATGTTTTGTAAATAATTAGTTAATCATTTACTAATCACTTGTAAGTGACTTGTAACGGAATTTTAAAAACACACATAAAATATTAGTATATCACTTGCTAATCATTTATGAATGTTTGTAAATGTTCATCAACTAACCACTTATAAATGACTTACAACTGAACTTTATTAGAAAGTGTTACCATCACGATTAACATTCTAATGCACACATTAAGGATCTAAGCTTTCTAAAAAAGTACAGTCTGCTTAGTCCCTTCTTGTAGACAGACTAAGTGTTACAGTTAACAGTTGCTGAGATGGCTTTGTATTAATCCAGTATTGGTAGTGGATGAACAGGAAAAATATTTTTGCTTACAAATGTGGGGACTTTGGTGAATGATTGCCTTTGCATATATCTAAATCATTTCTGTTTCTGCTTGTGTAGAAGGGATCATGAAATACGATTCCGCCGCCACTGAGGAGTACATAAAGATAAGCGTTTCTGAGCACCTCAAGCACGCGCTGCAAAGACATGGAGGTGGAGGATTCACTACGCCCTGATGAGCCAACACTACAGGACTTGAATTAAAAGTTCAATTAAATTAAATTACTATCTAATTATTTGTTCATAATTGTGCTTGATATGTCTGGTGCCCTTCTGATGCCATTCAGGGCAATGTATTTTTGTATTTTTGAATAAAGATGAAAATGGTGACATTGAATTGTGATTTATTTGTATGTGTATAACTGTAGTGTTGTATGTATGTAGTCCCATGTTTCCGGAGAAACATGGGACTACAGTTATAGAAGTTATAAAAACGACGTCAAAATAAGTCTAAATTTACGTTAAAAAGACGTCCACAAATGACCACATTTGGACTATAAATAGCCCTTATACGGCGGTCCCACAGACGTCAAAATTAGACGTGTGATAGACGTCGAAAAAAAGACGTCGCCTGGCGTTACAAAACAACCCCTTCAGTGGACTGAAATTGGACGTCCAAAAATGACGTGAAAAAGACGTCACGCCGACGTCACGTTGCGCAGTGGGTAGTCTGCGTTATTTCTCGGGTCCGGTGATGGAGAGAAATGCAGGCGATGGTCAACGTTGATAGAAAACGATTGAAAAGGGAATCTGGTCGCCTTTTCCGTATTCTAAACAAATTCACTGATGTTTCACGGTGAAAATGAAATTAACTGGTTGTAATACTACACAACTGGAACAAAGCTCAGTTAATCTTACTCTACCGTGGCCAAATGGTGAGGTTAGAAAAACGGGGTCTCTCTTTGTCCAGAAGGAGGATTCCTTTGTGTAGATGCGTCTCTTTAGAGCACAGCTCGTGCAGTTGTAGCCCGCGAAGCTTTAGCAGAGAGAGAGAGAAATCAAATCTGAGCGCTAGTTTTGTTAAGAAGATGACGTCATCGGTCATAGGCCGCTTTTGACCAATGACGTTTGAGATCGAGTCCATGGGGACTTCCGTGACTTCCGGGACTTCCGTCCGGCTGTGAAGCATTCTGGGAAACCGAGTTCAATGTTTCACCTTTGATCATAGTACAAAGGGCCATGCTGTCTCTGCTGCCATTTTCAGTGGGGCAAGGCCCTACAGTAATCATTAAAGTACTTCAGTTTAAATACATTTTTATACTGGATCCAAAACATTGCTGAACAATCAATTCTCAGGGCTATGATTAATCTCAAGAGGAGTGTGAGGTTATTTTTAATATCTGTAAAATGTTGATATTTTTATTTATTTATTTTTTATATAAATGGGGCCAATACTGTCTGAAATTTCAGTGAGTGTGTTTGTCACTTCTTAATGTAAATCTAGATAATTGTTCTAGGTCACAATGCAATATTTCTATATTATTTAATTAAAATTAAAAGTGTGTAGATGACATTTATATTTATACATGCATTGTAGACCGTTCTATCTAAATCAGTTTACAGTGCATTAAGGTATATGTTTGTGTGTTCCCTGTGAATCAGTATTTTTGCAATTACAGCTGTATTTGAAAGATATTTGTTAGATGATATTATCCTTAGCAAGGTACAGTGCATATGATTTATCAATATGTAAGGTAATTTTGAATCAAACCCAAGACCTCTTGATCTCCAGTTAAACTCAACATATTATTGGGACAACTCGTAATAGTTTGGATGAGATGGCGAAATCGCAAGATAGAGTTTGACTTGTCCCATCCAAAAAGAGATTATTTTTTTCCCAGGGCTTTTCACACTTGAAATCGTTGAGCCTGGGTCATTCTAAACCATGCAAGGTTCCACAGGGGGGCCTGGGTGAGCTGCCCCACCCATTTATGAGCATGGTCCATCTTGACAACAACACCCACACCCACCCCTCCAACCTTACATCTTAGAGCTGGAGCCGGTCCTGTTCTAAATGGAATCCTTGGTTATCCTGTTTCATGTTTCACACTGTTCATACTTAACCTTAGGTTAATAATTAATCCTGGGTATTCATGTTTAGATTTTTCACACTGTACATGTGTACACCCTGGGCTAACGTTTTTATTTACATATGTTTGGTGCCAATAACAATGATTGTAAGAATAAAGCTTGTGACAAAAATTGTATTAAATGAGGTAAGCACTGAGGCATTTTATGATTGGTTATGTGTTGCTAAACAACTTTCTGAAATATTCTAAGCTTCATTTCACACTGTATACATTTGACATCACAATGCGGGTTATCCCCACAAAAGCAGTGCTTCATAAACCCCAGTAAAAAAAAGTGGTGCTAACCCCCTTTCAAAATTACATGTGTAACATTGATTTACCTTGGGTTAAATGCAGGGTTTTAAAAGATGTTAATCTGGGGTTAAACACAGTGTGTAGAGACCTGAGAGCAATTAACAAAAATAATTTCAAATCAATTCAATACAGGCATAACATTTCTGATTTCTAAATCTCCTGTTCAACATTTTATTTTCAGTAAACATTAATTTAAAAATGTGTTTACTCTTTCAATATTTTTATGCAATATAAATTATTTATGTCAATAACCTACATTAATTCTCCCTTGTCCCCATTCTAATCCCTGTTTTATTTCTTCTGTGGTGCACAAAAAGTTATTTTGCTATTAAAATCAAGGTTAGGTTAAGGTTTGAATAAGAGGTTTGACTTTATTGTTAAGTTTGGGTTAGGAGTTAGACTTAGGGATAGTAAAGTATCTGCTACTCCAACACCTGATGTGTGTAGAGTTCTGGGTAAAATAGAGAGAGGGAGAAAGGGGAAGAAAATAAATAGGGATGATTGCAAAATTCAGCTACATAGTCAGCTATTACAGGTGACTTGTTATCCATCACATATGACACAGACCTGCCAAGAGTTCCCAATCTTTCTTCTCTCTCACCATGACACTCTTGAGATCTCCAGGTTAACACACGTGACCTCACCACTTAAATGTCTCCATTTCCCCCTTTTTTTTCTTCCCTCCCTGTTCATTTCTTGATCACCATCCCTACCAAGCGCTGTGTTGGCTGCAGCACAGCAGCTGTTGTTTAGTAATAGATCAGTGAAGCAAGAAATGATGCGAAGCTGAAAAATAGATCTTGAAGCCACTCTGCCTCCTTGTTCTCTCTCCCTTTTGATATGCATTAGCGACAGATCCTCTGTGATTCATTTGGTGGTAATCATTTGTTACTAAGGGGCACCATGTCTTTCAGACATCAGTGTCACCTATGAAAAGAGTGTAAATGAGGAGGGAATTAATTCCTATCATATTGCCATTTATGAACCGAAAGAGCTGATGAGTGTCTATCAATGGAAAGGTGTTATTTCTTCTCTGAAATACCCACCTTTGTTTGTTGTTCTTTTAATCTGGGTTGGTTCTGTATGTGCAATGACATTATTTTGAAAGTGTGTTGTGTGTGTGTGTGTGTGTGTGTGTGTTTCAGTGTGTTGTAAATAGCCCACCAAATAGAAAACATTTCAACTTTGGCTAAAATTATTTAAACTTAGAATGTTAAAGCTTCAATCGGTCCTTGGGGTCTATATGACCCCAATCGACTTTTCCTTAATAAATAAAACTGGTTCCCTTCATCTCAGTGGAATAAGATTTTGTGACTTTTCCTACATTATCTATCTATACACACACAAAAAAACTAGGCCTGATTCAGTTGTTCTATAGGTATGTAAAAATTTTTTTTACACTTCTGGTCTTCGGGGTCAATATGACCCCACATTGAAATGCGAAAAAAAAATAAAAAAATTTCTTCATGTGTCAAAAAGAGTCAATAAATCCAGCATAAATCTGAAAATTTTCACACAGAAATTAAGGCCTAGTACTAGAGCATACATGAGATGTAGAAAAGACATGCTCACTCACACACACACACACACACACAAACACACACAAAAATACACACACATGTATGACTGCCCCAGAGAGCATTTTGATAGAATTTGGCACAAATGCAGAACAAATATATAAAAGGGTGAGACCTAATGCATGCATACGGACACAGACACACACACGCTCGCACACACACACACACACACACACACAGTCACACACACACACACAGACAGACATATGCATATTGTTGTTGGTTTTATTTACATAATATTTATTTCAATTCTTTTGCATTCTAAAGTTAATTATTATTATTTTTTACACTTTGTTCATTAAAATCAGTAATATGCAACTACAATCTGACTCCAAGTCTTGTCCTTTAGGTGTGTCTTATGTGGCATTTTTCTGTCAAATTTCTGTGGCATTTTGTGAAAAAAGGCATTTCAAAATGCATCAAAAACTTAAAAGAAATCTACTATTTGAAAGAATATTTATTTTAAATGTCTTTTCTAATGTTTATATATATATAAATTCACAAAATGTATCACAAACTTTGTGATAGAGCAGTTGGCCACACCCTCTATTGCCTCTACTGGTCAAAACTATGTATTTCTTAAACTGTAATAATTTTAGGTTTATCTCTAACCAGCAGATTGCATACTTCTACACCTAACACCTAGATCAATATCCAGAAACAAATTTAATTTAATTTCAATCATAATTTAAGTGATTTTTTCATAAAAATGTAATATTTCATATGCAAGCTAATGGTGTAGTTGAGGAATTGTGTGGTAAATGGGTACAAAAGTACTTCATATCTCCCAAAACACAGCATTAATGAATAGATGAGAAGTAAACAAAAAAAATTATATATTATTTGTATGATTAAAAATGTATAATTTTTGTACAATTACTCTATCAATTGTTGGGGTCATATAGACCCCAAAGACCAGAAGTGTAAACAGTAAACAAAGACCATCAGAAGGTTAAAATAATGTTAATGGAACATCCTTACAACGTTAGCATTATAAGGACCATCCTTATAATGTAATAAGAATAAAGTAAAATATAGATTTTGAGGAATTTTTCCACATTTTCAGGAATGTTATGCTAACCTTTAAATAACATTCTTCTGATGTCAAGAAAACGTCTAGGTTACGGATGTAACCTCTGTTCCCTGATGGAGGGAACGAGACGTTGTGTCGAAGAAGCGACACTATGGGCCTCTCTTGAGCGCCGAATATGCCTCAAACTTGACTAAGATACCTTAAATTCTCTTTTGACTAAAACTAGACTAAAATGACAAGACTTTTAGTCGACTAAAACTTGACTAACAAAAAAAGATATGTGAATGACTAAATATGACTAAAACTAACAAGGACATTTGGCACAAGACTAAGACTAAGACTAAATTAAAAATATGTGACAAAATTAACACTAGAGAAACACACCCAATGTTGACATCACCCAGCTGACAATGTGTGTCCTTAAAATGTTTTCCAAACATTGTACTGTAGCTATGGGGACATGAAAATGTCATGTTCACCGTCTGTTGATCACTTCGACGTTGTGTCGAAGAAGCGACACTAGGGGTCTCTCTTGAGCGCCGAATATGCCTCTGATCTATGAAAAAAGGCCAATGAGAAGTTGGCAGCCATTATTTGCATACCTCGCCCCTGGACATACGGGTATAAAAGTGGGGAAATATGCTGAGTTCATTCAGGATTTTTCTGAGGAGCCGGAAATGGCCCGGCCACTACAGTGGCTCGGCTCAGTGACGTGGCCGGGAGGACACAACGTCTCATTCCCTCCATCAGGGAACGGAGGCTACATCCGTAACCTAGACGTTCCCCGTGTCGCTCACTTTGACGTTGTGGGTCCAATTTAAATCATGCCATGCGCTGAGCCGTGTACGTGTTCTGCTGACACAGGAGCAGGCAGGTATTTTATGTGCAACGGCGACCAGCTGTGTCAGACTGCACGTACCCTTCCCCAACGCCCCACAAAAGTCATCGGAATCAATCTGGCTACCCTAGGCAGCGGAACAAGGCGACGCTTGCCAACCTGTAAAATCTCATGAAGGTATTAGGTGTTGCCCAACCTGCTGCTCTACATATGTCTGCTAAGGAAGTACCCCTGGCCAGTGCCCATGAGGACGCAACACTCCTTGTCGAGTGTGCTCGGACCCGTAAGGGGGGGGGTACGGCCTGGGTGTGATAGGCTAATGAAATGCTGTCCACTACCCAGTGGGAAAGCCTCAGTTTGGAGACAGCGTTCCCTTTCCGCTGTCCGCCGACGGCAGGGGGCGGGTTAGTGACTGAGGAGGAGGTCCAGTGTCGGTGTCCTCTAGACTCATCGGAACCGGCCGGCCGGTGGACAGGACAGGGCTTGAGGCTGTGAGCGGCAACCGGACCCCAGGAACCAGTCATCCAACCGCGATGGCTGTGGGGAGGATGGAGGGTTCCAGTCCCAGCCCATGCTGGTGGCAGCCAGGGAAAGCATGCTGGTCATCTGAGCATCAGCCTCAGCTTGGGCGTGCTGGCCCAAAACGCTGCCTCGGTGTGATCGCTGCCCAGACACACGAGACAACGCCTGTGGCCATCTGAAGCGGAGAGCACTCTACCGCATCCAGGAACTACACAGTGGCTGAAGGGCATCTTTAAAAATACGCGTCCTGAAAAGGACGTTCAACGCCGCTGTGTATAATGTTTTTTTAGAGGAAAATACTCTTTTAATCAAAGAAATCACTCTTATAATTTCTCTGCGCTGTCGAAGCACCCAGGGACAAACTGCACTGCCGTGCAGAGAAGGAGAAGGCCACTGTAGTGCGCCGTAGATCCAACAGCAAGCAGAGTGTCAGAGGAAGAGGAACGGGTGTGTGACTCGCAGCTCGCTGCAGTACAACCATCGGCTCCGAAGAAAATTTCTGAATGAACTCAGCGTATTTCCTCGCTTTTATACTCGTATGTCCGGGGGCGAGGTATGGAAATACTGGCTGCCAACTTCTCATTGGCCTTTTTTCATAGATCAGAGGCATATTCGGCGCTCAAGAGAGACCCCTAGTGTCGCTTCTTCGACACAACGTCGAAGTGATCAACAGACGGTGAACATGACATTTTCATGTCCCCATAGCTACAGTACAATGTTTGGAAAACATTTTAAGGACACACATTGTCAGCTGGGTGATGTCAACATTGGGTGTGTTTCTCTAGTGTTAATTTTGTCACATATTTTTAATTTAGTCTTAGTCTTAGTCTTGTGCCAAATGTCCTTGTTAGTTTTAGTCATATTTAGTCATTCACATATCTTTTTTTGTTAGTCAAGTTTTAGTCGACTAAAAGTCTCGTCATTTTAGTCTAGTTTTAGTCAAAAGAGAATTTAAAGTATCTTAGTCAAGTTTTAGTCAACTAAAAGTCTCGTCATTTTAGTCTAGTTTTAGTCAAAAGAAAACTCAATATCAATATATAGTCAAGTTTCAAAACATTTTAGTCTTTTTTTAAATAAATTATTTCTGAGGTTAATTCTGAGATAACCATTTCAGTCAAATAATGTTTCACACATCTCAAATATTGGTTAAATGTCATAATTACCTGACAAAATACACTTGTTGAATGATATGTTGAATTCACTTTGTTAAACGTGTCTGGTTTTCTGATTTAAGAGACACATTCACAAATGATGAACTTGTTCTGAAGAGTATTTTATTAAGCAAATAAGTTACATAAAATATATATAACCTGCATAATGTATGTGCCACAACACCATAGCTAACTGGTTAATTTACAGCGTAGATGCCTAAAATCAGCATTAGCTTATGAGACGTTAATTTAAGTTAACTTCCCTGAATGTGTGGGTGGTTAGCCTTTAGATGTCGCTTAAGGTTGGTGGTGTTTTTCCCCGATATTTTTTTATCCGCAGTGCTTCCCGTCAGTTATAATGACACATTCTGACTTTTTGTCAATATCATTGTACCTAAAATGCGACCAAATATCGAGCCTCTTCCTTCTACCTAGCATGTCATCAGCGCTCGTCAAGTGTTCGCCACTGTCTATGATTGTTGTGTTCTTGCTCCATGTAGTTTCGTGTTGCAGCCACAGGAGTATGAGACCTGTTGTAACCGTTACTTGAGCAACAGCGCGAACTCATTCGGAATATTTTGAAGGCGTAACAGCTGAATATTCTATCTCATGATGAAAAAGTAGAGACGATTGTATACGAAAATGAAGAGAGATTTTTCTTAGTTTTTATTTTATGCAAAACATTTTAGTCTCGTCTTTTTTCGTCAACAATAATGCATGTTAATTTAGTCTTAGTCAGCGTTTTTGGACATTGGTGCAGTCTCGTCATCGTCTCGTCTTAGTCATGGAAAAAAAGGTCGTTGACGAACATATTTAGTCTCGTCTCATCTGACGAAATTAACACTGTGTTTCTCAAAAGCATCATTAGACAACTTTAGTCACAAGTTCCATCGTTACCAACATAGATCATCAATTTGGTGTTTCCCGAAACCGTATTTCGCAAACAACAAAAAACATGTATTACTCAAGTAGAAGTAAAAGTACAAACATAAATAATTTCTTGAATAAGAGTAAGAAAGTATCCAATTAAAAAAAAAGTTGTGAGTAACTCGTACTTTAACAAATGGCATAATAGACGTTAACTCCCCTATATTCCATTACATAGTACAAATTTAAAATTTACTACAGAATTATTATTATTATTAATGGAAATTCTGTCATCATTCACCATCATGTTTTTCCCAACCTGTATTTTAATTGTCATTTCAACCATATCCAGCTAGAAAAGTACACAGAAACAACGATCCTCCAGGACCATGGTGCTACATAAAACAACATAAAAACAACATAAACAGACACAGAACTACATGAAACTACACAAAACTAAATAAGACCTACACATTACTACATAAAGTATACGTGTGTAAACGGTACAAGACGGAACAATAATTGCTATAAACAGGACAATAGGCACAGTTAGAGACAGTGCAGCGCCGACAAGTAAACAGTTCTATTGTGAAAATGTCAGATAAAACAGGTAGTGCAAAATATATAGCAATATAATAAATGTGCAAATGTAAACATAACAAACTATGGCATATTATTCCACAGATAAGCTTATAACATATATGGACAGAGCCTTTATTGGGGTAGCAGCTAGGCAGAAAGTGACAAGAAATGAAATACAGTATTTTTTTGTCACTATTTACTTTGAGTGAATATATTTTTTTCTCCATATTTTGAAAGTGAATGGTGACTGAGACTATCAGTCTCTAACATTCTGTCTAAAATGTTTTGTGTTCCACAGAATACAGAAGGTCACATGGGTTTGGAAAAACATGAGGATAGGGAAATTATGACATAATATTAAATTATGGCTAAGCTATCACTTTAAAGGAATAGTTTGCCCAAAAATGTAAATTCTCTCATCATTTACTCATCCTCATGCCATCCCAGATATGTATGACTTCCTTTCTTCTGCAGAACACAAATAAAGATTTTTAGAAGTATATTTCAGCTCTGTAGGTCAGTACATTGCAGTTGACTGGGTGCCAAAATGTTGATGCTCCAAAGAGTACATAAAGGCAGCATAAAAGTAATCCATATGACTCCAGAGGTTAAATCCATATATTCAGAAGTGATATGATAGGTGTGGGTGAGAAATAGGTCAATATTTGTCATTTTTTGCTAGACATTTTTCTCTCTGCCCAGCAGGGGGTGATATGCAGAGAAGAATGTGAATCACCAAAAACAAGAAGAACAAAGTGAAAGTTATCTGTTTCTCTGTTTCTCATCCACACATTCTATCACATTGCTTCAGAAGATATTGATTTAACCACTGGAGTCTTATGGATTACTTTTATGCTGACTTATTTTCAATTTTTTTTTTTTATGATGTTGGCACCAATTCACTTGCATTTTATGGACCAAAAGAGCTGAGAAATGCTTCTAAAAGTCTTCATTTGTGGGGCTGTTGTCAGATCAGGTTGAATTTGTCAATAAGAAGAGAGGTTTGGAAACATTTCATCCCTGGTCGCGGAACACTTGCTGTGTCTGAAACCATCCTCGATCCACTATTTCGGGGGTCTGCCATTTTGTTGGAGTGCTGAATTCTGAGTGAGCCACTTGTTCCCTATTTTTTTCCCTATTCACTCATTCTTACCCACAATGCACTCTAATTTTGAGTGTACATTGTGTACATTCAACAATGATTAATTGCCCATAATCCACCATGGAGAAGATGTACGAGCTGGGAGTTTACTGATTCCTTCACTCCTGCAAAGTTTTATTTCATGCTAAATGTATTAAATTATGTTTTGACAAATCATTACTTGATTAAAATAACATAACATATAGAGAGGCAAAACAAACAGATACATTTTTAAATGTACTCTTTATTTATAATTATACAGAATTTTGCCATTAAGATGAAGAAATCTTTATTCACTAAATAATTTACTGAGGTGATATTAGTTAACTCAGGAGACTGCACACAGTGGAAATTATAATTCTGTGGATGATTTAAATAATCAGTTAAACATATGCAGGTTATGCTACCTTTGGTGCTGTTTATGGTTGGATGAGAAATGCTTCCCAGTTTGTATTGGAGTTTAAAGATACCCAAGTATACCAAATTAATACAATAATGTACATTTGATCAAATGTGTTTACTCTTTATATTGTTGGGACTCATGTACGCAAATAGAAGGCAAAGGCAGGCCTACATACAGTCATTAAGCCTGACTGCGGCCTATAAGAACATTCAAAGCCTGATAATGACAAAGGTGCCAAAACCAAACAAAGGGAGTCCAAAAAAGACTACAGATCACATGAGGCCTTGCTCACTTTACGCCTATGTGTGAAATTCTAAAGGATCAAATTGTCCACTCCTATTGGATGAAATGCACGACAGAACACGCCCCCCCCAGCCATGACATCGAGAGTATAAAACCCGGAAATCCCTTCTGGGCTTTGCTTCCAGCGACAGTATGTGTCTCTTCTAGTTGCAGCCCTGCTGCTCCCAGGAGTAGCCTCGTTGCCCAAGGAAATAACGTACGTACCTGAACACTGGTCATACAATCTCCACTGGACGATCTGAGATTTCTCCGTGTTCCACTGAGTACACTAACGAATCTAAAGGTGACCACTGAGCAATCCATGTCTCACCCATTTGCCTGCAGAAGTGAGGAAATAAGATTTCTCTTCCCTCTTCAACTGAGTCGACTTCACTGATAAGTGCCAACCTGCTGAGAATCAGCCGACGTACCGCCCGCTAACAGAGTGAGGAAATGGTCTCCCGTCATCACCCAAGCCTCAAGGAACCGAGTTGGAGTCAAACGATGGACGGACACACATTCTACCCACTTCCTCATGTGACTCATGTAAGAGGTTTACGTCTGGGCAGAGATAGATTATTATAGTGTGTTATTCTTGTGTAACAAGGCTATTGATTGGACAGTATAAGATTTCTCTTATTTCTCTTAGACTGCCGATTACGCTATTGCTGCTAATAATGCTTAAGGTAATATTGTAACTTACTGTTACCATGAATGAGATTTGCTGTGTTGTCCTCCAACCACATTGGACTGTTTGTGCATTTCCGCCATCGCAGGTGAGACCACGATGTTTGTCCCTAAGTTATTGTACCAGTGTAGATACGAGTTAAACGAGCAGACGCCATTAACCAGTCTCTCCTGCGACATTCACATTCTCTCATAGGCTTATTTGTTACCATATCTAATCATGTTACTGTTTAGTTTGTAGTTGGAAGTCGGAAGTTTATTGACTGAACTGTATTGATTATTAATTGATATTATTGCATCAATAAACTTTGTTATACTTTAATGAGAAGTGTTTTGGTATTGTTCTGCATGCACCTGTGTCAAGGGCTGGCAGGGGATCTCAGTGTCAGACTTGAAGTCCCTGATTCCAGGGTGGTGCCCCGGCAATATTAATCGTTATTAATATTCTATTGATTTTGATAATTGGTAGTTATTGTTCATTTGAAGGATCAATAAGCTAATGTTAATTCTAATCAGTGTTTTTTTTTTTTTAATAATTGATAATTATCTTTGATAATAATTAATATTCTATTGAATTTGATAATTGATTGTTATCTTTGATGATTGTTGATTTAAATTATTAAAAAGCTAAAGTTGATTCTAATCAATGTTTGATTGATTTTAATAATAATTATTATCTTTGATAATTATGAATTATTGCTAATAACCAAACCCACTCCTGAACAAAGCACCCAGCAATATTAACATGTATATTAAAAATGACAAACAGAATGACGGTTTATTATATGAAAATATTATTTATTAAAAATATCAAGTAAAGTTGTTTCTGCTACAGCCCCATATCTCTGACGCTCGGTGTATACATCAGTATCCAAATTCATTCACTCATTTTGTTAATGACGTAATGCTTAATGCTGAGATACAGTGCACTCACTGCCATTGACTATATACTGTAGGTAATAGTGAATGAATGAATGATATTGGACACAGACACTCTCGCCCGCAAATTTACATTGACGTGCTGCCATAAGTTAAAGCTTAGATTTTAATGTTGAAACATCAGCTTGTCTTGGTGTTAAATGAAGGCATTGCATGACGAAACTATATATTTTTTTACTCTGCAGAGCTAAGAAAGTGTTTCACTTTGAAGAGCGTGATGCTGCGGCAGTGTTGGACTCGGCTTGAGTGACAGAATGTGACAGTGCGTGCAGTTGAACTTCAGCTGTCGCAAAAGTCCCATTCAATAATCTCTCAATAAATTACACATTAACTTAAATTAAACTCAGTAATGTAATGACAGGAATGCCACCCATTCTAAAGAAGTAAAAGTAGTTATTAATTAGAAATTTACTTGAGTGAGAGTAAAAAGTACACAGTTTTAAACCTACTCTAAAAGTATTTTTTTTCTTCCAAATAGTTACTCAAGTAAATGTAGCATAGTAAATTTAGCACATTTATACCCAACTCTGGTTGGAACTACAGCTCTCCACCTGTGGTTAGAAGCATACATAGTTCCTTGTTTATTTCGCTGTGTGGACATTATTTCATTTCGCTGTGGCTTCAACTGTATATCTTTTATTTCATATACATCTTTCATTCTGTCAAAACTTTGACCACATTTACATGCATTTAAGAAAATATTTATTCCGAGGTTTTGCAGAGAGCGGCATTCTGAAACATCATGTAAACTTGAGTGCAGGCTATTAAGAGAAAATGTTTTATCACACAAAGTTTTTGTTGGAGAACACAGCTTTTATGTGTTTATGTTAACGCGTAAGAGGTGTAAATATGTTTTTGATGAGCGGGCATGTGCGTGTGTTCTCAAGTGCGTCAGGGGGATGCTTAATATAATGTAGAGGGAAACCCATATATTGCACCGCAATGCATCTGTCGCATTACAAATTGCATGCCGCTTTCACATCTTCAGCAGTTTTCTCAATATAAACAGCTGTCTGGTATATGTATAAATGAGCTATTTATAATTTAATGTTTGCAGAAGTTATTACTCCACCCCCTAAGTATCATAATTTATGACAGCTTGAACAACATGGTTCGAACGATGGATATGTGTCATAGTAACTACGTTTTCAGGAGACAGTCGTGACTTGTTAGTTAATTTCTACAATGATGCACCGTACTATGGTGGTTATGCAGTTAGTTACGCCGTTGTGCGGGAGCCACAACCCTGATCTCATGAGAAGTCATAATAATTGTATGAGAAATCAAAATCCAAAGAATTTGTATGAGTTGGTACAGAAATTGACGACTTTTAGCATAGAGAGAAATAAAAGATCCAATGATCATTGTATTTACAATTTTTCCTAAGTTTAACCACAAACACAACCTAAATCAATCCATAATATCTGTCATATAAAACATCTGGGTTTGGAATAACATGAGGGAGGTGTATTACAGGTTATTGACATTCATCAAGTTTTTTCACAAACATTTATTAATAAAGTGTTGGATCGGATGTCAGCTAAAATGTAATGCCTGTATTGTATCGATTTGAAAATCTGTTTGTTGATTGGTTGGTTTAGAAGTCGTACCTTTTCAAATTATTACGCGTTGCCGTGTGGCTGTTTTTGTAATTTTTATGATTTTTCATGAGCCAGAGGTAAATGACCGTGGCACTTCCTGTAAATCCTGATGTTCATTGTATCCTTCAAGCTTATCTGAATTTTACTCAAATCTCGAGGGAGGATTTAACATGGCACTAAAGGATCATATCTTTACATCTGCACATCAGTTTTAACATTGACATGTGCCATGACCTGAGGCTGAAATTTTGTTAGGAAGTGGCCAGATGCTCGGCTCTGTGCATTGGTTTGACAACTTTTGCCTCTAATGTCCTCCAAATACCCCCATCTGTTGTCAGCACACCTGCCTACGTGCAACAGTGACACCCCCCACAGAGCACCTCAATCACTCATCTCTATGGGAGCTCACCTTCTACCGGAAGTTGCTGTGCATGAATAAGACAAAAACATATACCTGCCACATATAAAAAGCACAAATGTTATTCACTTTAGTAAATCCCACTTTTTGTACAATCTGGCATGTAAAGCTAAGCAAAAAACAATATCAAAGATAAATTGACATAAAAGCATTATTATTATTATTATTATTTAAAAAAAACAATTGGGCACATTTCTTGGGATGTCCTGATATCTTGACATACTGATATCAGTCATGCATGTTACAAATCAAAATACTCAGACCAAAGTGCTTCCTGCTTCAAGCTGCATGCCTCTCTTGCTCACCAGGGTGGTATGACATAGAGTATGATCCAAACCTTTTATGATTTTGTGTGGCCACACAGCCATAAGGCCTGTGGTGTGAGATTGCTTTTGTAGTGACACAGAGGGAGAGAAAATGAGCTGGAGGTGGACTCTGCTGTTCTACACTGCCAATCTATTCTGGCTGAAGCAGAACTCTGACCCCCAACCAATTTCTAATGGGTTTTGTGAGTCGCAAGCAAACACACAGCTGGAGTCCAAACAAACTTCGGTATGTCTGACTTTCACGTCTCTTTCTCTGTCTCTCTTACGCACACCTTTTCTTTCTGACTCTCACTCTCTCTTCTCACTTCTCTTATCTGTTCTTTGAAAATAATACATAGCAGATTTATGAGCTGGCAATGTTAAATTTATCTCTTGTATCCCTGTATATTTACAGACAAAATCAGTAAGTAAGCGATTTGTAGGTTGATTTTACCTAAAAGTACAACACTGTGTCTTTTTGACACTATATTGGTCTGTTTGAGTAGCCCAGCATAGCAACACTGGCCCAACCCATGGCATGAGTTTGCCACACTTGCCAAGAGTAGGCACTTAGAAGCACTGAATGAGCAGCCATTTACTGTACACAGGATGCTTTCTTTCTTTCAAAACACAGTGATGGTGTGCAACAGTGTGGAACAGGATGCAAGGGTCTTGAGACACACTTTACAAAGCTGAACTTTTAACTTGGAAAGTTCAGCTTTCATATATATATCATACATATAATGATGAAATAACAATGCATAGTTATCTTTAAATATTTTAAAATTATTTATATATATATATATATATATATATATATATATATATATAAAATTCAGATAATTAAAATGCATTACATTCTTGTGGCAGAAGAGTTAATCATTGATAAGAATACAATGTATTGTTTACTACCATATTATTGAACATAAGAAAATCATTGGCATACAGTTCACAGCAATCCATTTCACAAGTGAATTTGTCAATCAGTTCGAGATTTATTATAAGGGCTTGTTTAAGGACACGTCAATGCAAACCTGCATCAGACATGCTTGTGTAGTGTCTCGGGTGCGTCACGTCATAAACATAAAATTTTTAGGTCACTGTGTCAAGTTAAATATAGTTTAATTCTTAGAACACATATTGAGATCACTTAGTTTGGATTTGTGCTCAATCAAGTGATTTGAATGCAAGCAGCATGTCTTTTTTTTTTTTTTTTTTTTTTTTTATTATCAACAAAAAATTTGTACAAACACTTGTGTATACATTGAAATACAGCATAGATATAACAAAGACTTTCACACTAGGGGGCTATTGCTAATTTATATGAAGATATTAAAGCAATTACAAATTTTCAATGTTTTAATTGCTTTTTGCTTCATAGAAAATCGGAGTGAGTCAATATAAAGCTCAACTTCTTTCCTGAATGCAGTAAAATAAGGTTTTTTACAGGAGAATTTACATTTGTGCACATAAAATTTTGCAATTAAAAGAATAAAATTAATTATATAAATCTGACTATGTTTGATTCTACTGTTCTCCCAAAGACCAAATAAAATATGTTTCCAAAACAACATAAATTGGTCATCAATGTTTCTTGTGATAAAATCACATACATTTTGCCAAAATGGTCTTACAAATGGGCAATACCAAAATAAACTAGATTAAAAAGTTTGAGTACAAACTTTAGGTTGGCTTGAGAAAGCCTAGCATAAAGTTTGAAGTAGTTGTAAAAGTTTGAAGATTTACGGTTTCTAGTTTGATGTAATTATAAGTAGTAGTTTTCAAAGATCAAAGTTTAGAGATTATAAAACCATTCAGTCTATCAAATAGATTAGATAGATAGATAGATAGATAGATAGATAGATAGATATTGACCCTCAGATAGATAGATAGATAGATAGATAGATAGAGTATGACCCATAGATAGATAGATAGATATTGACCCTCAGATAGATAGATAGATAGATAGATAGATAGTTATTGACCATCAGATAGATAGATAGATAGATAGATAGTTATTGACCATCAGATAGATAGATAGATAGATAGATAGATATTGATCCTCAGATAGATAGATAGATATTGACCCTCAGATAGATAGATAGATAGAAAGATAGAAAGATAGATTGATAGTCATTGACCCTTAGATAGATAGATAGATAGATATTGAACGTCAGATATATAGATAGATAGATAGTCATTGACCCTGAGATATAGATAGATAGAGTATGAACCACAGATAGATAGATAGATAGATAGTTATTGACCCGCAGATAGTTAGATAGATAGATAGATAGATATTGACCCTCAGATAGATAGATAGATAGATAGATAGATAGTCATTGACTCTTAGATAGATAGATAGATATTGACCGTCAGATATATAGATAGACAGATAGTCATTGACCCTGAGATATAGATAGATAGAGTATGACCCACAGATAGATAGATAGATAGTTATTGACCCGCAGATAGTTAGATAGATAGATAGATAGATATTGACCCTCAGATAGATAGATAGATAGATAGATAGATAGATATTGACCATCAGAAAGATAGATAGATAGATAGATAGACAGATAGACAGATAGATATATCATTTTTTACTTGGTTGCTAGGGTAACCCAATCTGGTTGCTAGGCAGTTTCCAGGGTGATCCTTATCAAGCCTCCTTTTCATTCTGAGTGAATAAAGTCAACCCGGAAGTCTCTATGATTTTCTGTTGCATAGATATGTGATTTGTTACTTGGTTGCTAGGGTAACCATATCTGGTTGATAGGCAGTTACCAGAGTGATATATATCAAGTCTACTTTCCATCTTGAGTAAAATAAGTGAAACAGGAAGTCTCTATGATTTTCTGGTGCAGAGTTATGTGATTTGTTACTTGGTTGCTAGGGTAAGCCCTTGTCATTGCTAGGCAGTTACCAGAGTGATACTTATCAAGCCTCCTTTCCATCCTGAATAAATTATGTCAACCCGGAATTCTCTACGATTTTCTGGTGCAGAGATATGTGATTTGTTAGTTGGTTGCTAGGGTAACCCCATCTGGTTGCTAGGCAGTTACTAAGGTGATACTCATAAGGCTCCTTGCAATCCTGTGTGAAATATGTCAACCCCTAAGTCTCTACGATGTTCTGGTTCAAAGATATGTTATTTGTTACTTGGTTGCTAGGGTAACCGCATCTGGTTGCTAGGCAGTTACCAGAGGGATACATATCAAGGCTACTTTCCATCCTGAGTGAAATAAGTGAAACAGGAAGTCTCTATGATTTCCTGGTGCAGAGATATGTGACTTGTTACTTGGTTGCTAGGGTAAACACATCTGGTTGCTAGGCAGTTACCAAAGTGATACTCATAAGGCTCCTTGCAATCCTGTGTGAAATATGTCAACCCCTAAGTCTCTACGATGTTCTGGTTCAAAGATATGTGATTTGTTACTTGGTTGCTAAGGTAACCCTGTCTGGTTGCTATGCAGTTACCAGAATGATACATATCAAGGCTACTTTCCATCCTGAGTGAAATAAGTGAAACAGGTAGTCTCTACGATATACTGGTGCAGATATATGTGATTTGTTACTTGGTTGCTAGGGTAATCACATCTGGTTGCTAGGCAGTTACCAGAGTGATACATATCAAGGCTACTTTCCATCCTGAGTGAAATAAGTCAACCCGGAAGTCTCTCTGATTTTCTGTTGCAGAGATATGTTATTTGTTACTTGGTTGCTAGGGTAATCACATCTGGTTGCTAGGCAGTTACCAGAGTGATACATATCAAGGCTACTTTCCATCCTGAGTGAAATAAGTGAAACAGGAAGTCTCTACGATTTTCTGGTGCAGAGATATGTGATTTGTTAGTTGGTTGCTAGGGTAACCCCATCTGGTTGCTAGGCAGTTACTAAGGTGATACTCATAAGGCTCCTTGCAATCCTGTGTGAAATATGTCAACCCCTAAGTCTCTACGATGTTCTGGTTCAAAGATATGTTATTTGTTACTTGGTTGCTAGGGTAACCGCATCTGGTTGCTAGGCAGTTACCAGAGGGATACATATCAAGGCTACTTTCCATCCTGAGTGAAATAAGTGAAACAGGAAGTCTCTATGATTTCCTGGTGCAGAGATATGTGACTTGTTACTTGGTTGCTAGGGTAAACACATCTGGTTGCTAGGCAGTTACCAAAGTGATACTCATAAGGCTCCTTGCAATCCTGTGTGAAATATGTCAACCCCTAAGTCTCTACGATGTTCTGGTTCAAAGATATGTGATTTGTTACTTGGTTGCTAAGGTAACCCTGTCTGGTTGCTATGCAGTTACCAGAATGATACATATCAAGGCTACTTTCCATCCTGAGTGAAATAAGTGAAACAGGTAGTCTCTACGATATACTGGTGCAGATATATGTGATTTGTTACTTGGTTGCTAGGGTAATCACATCTGGTTGCTAGGCAGTTACCAGAGTGATACATATCAAGGCTACTTTCCATCCTGAGTGAAATAAGTCAACCCGGAAGTCTCTCTGATTTTCTGTTGCAGAGATATGTTATTTGTTACTTGGTTGCTAGGGTAATCACATCTGGTTGCTAGGCAGTTACCAGAGTGATACATATCAAGGCTACTTTCCATCCTGAGTGAAATAAGTGAAACAGGAAGTCTCTACGATTTTCTGGTGCAGAGATATGTGATTTGTTAGTTGGTTGCTAGGGTAACCCCATCTGGTTGCTAGGCAGTTACCAAGGTGATACTCATAAGGCTCCTTGCAATCCTGTGTGAAATATGTTAACCCCTAAGTCTCTACGATGTTCTGGTTCAAAGATATGTGATTTGTTACTTGGTTGCTAGGGTAACCGCATCTGGTTGCTAGGCAGTTACCAGAGTGATACATATCAAGGCTACTTTCCATCCTGAGTGAAATAAGTGAAACAGGAAGTCTCTACGATTTTCTGGTGCAGAGATATGTGATTTGTTAGTTGGTTGCTAGGGTAACCCCATCTGGTTGCTAGGCAGTTACTAAGGTGATACTCATAAGGCTCCTTGCAATCCTGTGTGAAATATGTCAACCCCTAAGTCTCTACGATGTTCTGGTTCAAAGATATGTTATTTGTTACTTGGTTGCTAGGGTAACCGCATCTGGTTGCTAGGCAGTTACCAGAGGGATACATATCAAGGCTACTTTCCATCCTGAGTGAAATAAGTGAAACAGGAAGTCTCTATGATTTCCTGGTGCAGAGATATGTGACTTGTTACTTGGTTGCTAGGGTAAACACATCTGGTTGCTAGGCAGTTACCAAAGTGATACTCATAAGGCTCCTTGCAATCCTGTGTGAAATATGTCAACCCCTAAGTCTCTACGATGTTCTGGTTCAAAGATATGTGATTTGTTACTTGGTTGCTAAGGTAACCCTGTCTGGTTGCTATGCAGTTACCAGAATGATACATATCAAGGCTACTTTCCATCCTGAGTGAAATAAGTGAAACAGGTAGTCTCTACGATATACTGGTGCAGATATATGTGATTTGTTACTTGGTTGCTAGGGTAATCACATCTGGTTGCTAGGCAGTTACCAGAGTGATACATATCAAGGCTACTTTCCATCCTGAGTGAAATAAGTCAACCCGGAAGTCTCTCTGATTTTCTGTTGCAGAGATATGTTATTTGTTACTTGGTTGCTAGGGTAATCACATCTGGTTGCTAGGCAGTTACCAGAGTGATACATATCAAGGCTACTTTCCATCCTGAGTGAAATAAGTGAAACAGGAAGTCTCTACGATTTTCTGGTGCAGAGATATGTGATTTGTTAGTTGGTTGCTAGGGTAACCCCATCTGGTTGCTAGGCAGTTACCAAGGTGATACTCATAAGGCTCCTTGCAATCCTGTGTGAAATATGTTAACCCCTAAGTCTCTACGATGTTCTGGTTCAAAGATATGTGATTTGTTACTTGGTTGCTAGGGTAACCGCATCTGGTTGCTAGGCAGTTACCAGAGTGATACATATCAAGGCTACTTTCCATCCTGAGTGAAATAAGTGAAACAGGATGTCTGTATGATTTTCTGGTGCAGAAATATGTGATTTGTTATTTGGTTGCTAGGGTAACCCTGTCTGGTTGCTATGCAGTTACCAGGGTGATACTTATCAAGCCTCCTTTCCATACTGAGTGAATCAAGTCAACCTGGAAGCTACTATACTGTGGCTATGAAGATTTTAGGTCATTACTTATTGGCTGCTTGATAAAAGAAATCCTCTGAGGGAGAGAGAGAAGGAGAGACGCAGGGCTGACAGGCCCTTTTTCGTCTGTGTGTGTGAAAACGTCAGTTGGGATTTAAATTTCTGAACATTCCGCAATGTTAATCAATGGGAGTTTTTCCGAGTTTTGATCGTCATTTTTAGGAAAACCGTAAGTCCGATCAGTTAGAAAAGATATAGCACACTATTCGGGATTAGTCTGAAGGTCTGTGCCGAGTTTGGTGCATGTAGCTTAAAAGCTCTAGGAGGAGTTACATTTAGAAATTTAGTCTCAGAATAATAATAATAATAATAATAAGTTTAAATAGGATTTCAGTAAGTTGGCTTTCTCAAGCCAACCTAATGAACCACAGTTTCAGGGCAACTGTCACAAAAGGTGCAATTAACATCAATATCACTTTTAAATTTTATAAAGTAATGTTTTACAGGGTATATTCTATGTATCAATTTGAATGATACCTCCTTAACTTTGTTTGTAATTAAATATTGATTAGGTATAAGCCAAACCTTTTCCCACACAATATCTTCTGTAAAACGATTCCAATATGAGTAAATATAAGGCAAAGACACATCATTTCTTTGAAATAACTCTCTTATAGATCTGTTCTTTGTGCTAAGGGAAAAACAGATATTACCTACATAAGTACTTTCTATAGTAGGTGGGGACAATTGTTGAGTATTAATTATTTTTTGATGTCTAAACAGCATACAGATTTCAGGAGAAATTGCTCCAAAAACTTTTGCATATTCCCCTGGTGTTACAGGAATCTTATAATGCGCCAAAAACTCATTGTAAGTAAAAAGAAAACCCTTTGAATTAAATAACTGATCCACTAATATGATGCCATTATCAAACCAATGTTTCAAAAACAACGATTTGCGCTTATATAATATATCCCTATTGTTCCATATATAATACTTATGTGGTGAAAAGTTATGCTTGAAAATCAACGACCATGATAAAAAGGCCTGGCAATGAAATTCCGAAAGTTTCACTGGTACTTTATCAATATTATAATTACAACTAAGAAGAAAATGTATATTACCAAGGTTAGAAAGAATATGGGAGGTGCAAGCAGCATGTCTGTGTTGTCTGCTGCTTTAGGGTGTCTTCACTGTATAAACTGCGCATTGCCACAGAGCTGAAGTTTCACTTACTGCCCTCTGGAGTAAACAGGTGGTACTTCAAGCTGTTTTTTTTAAAGGTCTATTCAATGATTTTGTCTGTCAAAATAATGTCATGTCTTAAAATTTTAATTTAAAGGCTGGATGGATGATAATTTCCTCCAGTTGAACCACAAAAAGACTGAAGTCATTTTGTTTGGCCCCCCACAGCAATTAGAAAAAATTAGCCCTTCCCTGGGTCCCTTTCAAGAAAATACCCGTGACCATGTTAGAAACCTGGGGGTTATTTTTGATCCTGAATTAAAATTTGATAAACAAATCAATGCTGTAGTCAGAGCCTATTTTTTTTCAGCTAAAAGGGCTTCACAAGCTTAAAAGTTTTCTTACTTTCAATGATTTGGAGACCGTCATTCACGCATTTATCTCAACGAGGCTGGACTACTGTAATGCTCTGTATGCCAGAATGAACCAGTTCTCACTCTCACGTCTACAGCTGGTACAGAATGCCGCAGCCCGATTTTTGACTGGGACAAAAAAGAGGGAGCATATTATGTCTGTGTTAGTGTGGTGGGACGCACTGTTGCGTCTCTAATCAAATTGACGCACTGTTGCGTCTAATCAAATTAATGCGCTTGGGTCGTCGAGGGTTCAATTATGAACTTTGCGGTACTGTATAAAAGGGGAGTCTAGTTACTACTTGCGTGTGATTACCGTCTGTGTGGTGTGTCATTGCCCGGGGACCGCCCCTTCTGGTGTTGTCATCCGTTTCCGCTTTGAGGTATGTGTTGTTTGGCCAACTAGTTAAAACACAGATGCGTGATCTTATGTAAATAATTATTCACTTTGTAGCTGTGAGGATAGTTCGCTGCTGTGGGTTGTTGGTGGCTGCTACTTCCCCTTTACATGCCTCTCCCGCAGTGCTTTGTGACATGGTGGTATCCTTCTGTGTGTGCGTAACGTGGATGTGCACCTGCTTATGAAAAGGTAAGCGAAACTATCACTATGGTGCAGCGTTCCCTTTTATACTGCAAGTATATGTTTGTTTATATTTTAGGAGGAATAGACTGTTCTGCGGAATACGCTGTTTGACGCTGCTGTTTTGTGTACCCGGATTCTCTTTTGTGACAAACTTTCCCGTCAACACGAGTGGAGTCGATCTATGTGTGTCGTGTGATGCATGCTCTGCAGCATTTGTTCTTGTGATCGCTGGTTTGAATTAGTCCTTTAATTTGTTGTTGATTTTTCTTTATTTTTTTTTGGGTATATTTATTTTACTTTATTTTCAGTGCATTCTTTCATGAATGTTGTTTTGCTTAATTGTATTCTTTATTTGGCGTGTTTTTCTTTATTTGTTGCTTTATGGGTGTTGTCAGGAGGACAGTGAGGTGAATATACACCCAGCTTTGATCCCTCTGAACCTTATCATTCTAGTATTGTTTCATGATTTATTTTGGTTTATTAAATTTAAATGTTTATTATTTGTTTTTTTAATTAAGTGTCTTGTTGAATGAGACCAGTGTGGTAATTGTTTTTTTCATTCCAGGAGCTGAGGCTTCAAGGCAGGCTGCTAGTAGACCCTCACGTGCGGTGGTGGAGGTTTTGTCACGGAGTGCTGTGTGTTCATGTTTTACTTTATTGGAGTGTGTGTGTGTTGATACCTGTGCACAGGGTGGTAAGAGTGATTATAGGAGCCTTGTGCTCACTAAAATAGTGTACCTACCATTGTTAAGCCTCGGCCTCCTTTTTGGTCTTAAGAGTTGTGAATGATGAATGTTGACCCAGGTTTTTTAAGGTTGTCATTTAAGATTGTGTTGACTATTTAAATAAAGCTTTTGTATTTCTTTGTATCCACGTCTCCGGTCCTCCTTTCGAAAATCCACGCTCCTGTGTGTCCCTTGTAGGCGTTTAAATTCATTAGTATTAATATTTCCCTGGTTAAACAGGGTGGCGTAGTCTTGTATATCTAGAGGTAGTTTTCTCCTCTTAAGGTCCCGCTACATTAGCATCACTGCATTGGTTACCTGTTCAATTCAGAGTTGATTTTAAGATTTTAGTATTTGTATTTAAAGCACTGCATGGACTTGCTCCTGCCTATATTTCAGATCTTCTTCGTCCCTACTCTTGTCAGAGAATGCTAAGATCCTCCCTCTCAGCTGCTATTAACTGTTCCAAAGTCACGCTTAAAAACCAAAGGTGATAGGGCCTTTTCAGTTCAGGCTCCAAAGCTTTAGAACACCCTACCTCTTTTTATTAGATCATCCACTACTCTTATATATATTTAAATCATCTCTTAAAACATACTTTTTTTTCTCAGGCTTATTCGTAACTTGTTTTCACCATTCGTACAATTATTATTTAATATTAAGTATTACAATTTTTTCTCTCCTGTCTGGTGATGCATTGTATTATGTTGATATTTTCTTTTTTTCTTATTTCATTTAATGGTTTTTATTGTAGGGGGATGTCTTATTTTATGACTGTTGTACAGCACCTTGGTTAGCACTCATGGTGCTTTTAAGGTGCTATATAAATAAACTTGACCCTTGACCTAAAATATGCTAATGATTTATATGCGAATAATTTGACTAATTAATCAGAATATCATGTCATTAATTGAAAGTCTTAATAATAATATGTAATTCTAAGGCTGAGTGGTATGATATATACTGTGCAATGGTGGATGTGTCAGTTGGTAGGTTTTCATATACCTGTTTATACTGTAGTAGTTATATTTGAATGGCAGTTTATGACTGCTTTATGTTATTTACACCTGAGAGCAAGTACGAAATGGATGCAAAAAAGTACAGAATTCATGCTTGAAGTATCATCTGTTTTCAGCAGGGGGCAGTAAGCGAAACCAGCTGTATCCTCATGCTGTATTCATTTAAACCCATTGCATACTGTTCAGGACACTAAGAAGTCATTTAAGTGTTTTATTTCTGAAGCATGGAGTCACATGACCAAACACCATGGCATAATTTTCCGTTAACAGCTTCTATGGGTTCAGTGCTTCTGCTAAGAAACCTCTTCACAACTTCTTCTTTTGGTTGTAAAGAGTAGCATCTCTAGTTCATTTCATTTCATTTATTTATTTATTAAGCACTTTTACACAACTGGTCATTGAACAAAGTGCTGTACAAGAATGGAGACAAAAACACAGACATTTACGCCACGGTTAAGTGACAACGAAATAAACACCTCAGCTAAAAAGCCTACAAGAACAGCTACTGTACCCCGTTAAATGCTAAATCTAGAAGATATTCCTTTAGCTTTTGTTTAAAAACAGTTAATGTAGGTTCTAATCTAATAGAAAGAGGTAGGTCATTCCAGAGTTTTGGGGCAATTGCTACAAAAGCTCGAACTCCACTTCTCCATTTTGTTCTTGGAGTCGTTAAAACCAGCTGGTCAACTGACCTCAAAGACCGTTTTGGTTCATATTTCTTAATCAGATTTGCCAAATACAATGGGGCCATACCATGCAGTGATTTATAAACAAAAAGTAAAATTTTAAAATGTATTCTGTGGTCGATCGGTAGCCATTTTAAAGTGCTCAAAACTGGGGTGATATGGTCTCTCTTATGAGTACCTGTCAAAAGTCTCGCAGCTGCATTTTGGACCAACTGTAAGCGGTTTATCAATGATTTATTTATGCCGACGTATAGTGAGTTACAGTAGTCTAGTCTTGTAAAAATAAAAGCATGAATGAGTTCTGCTTTAAGTATTTTTTAAATAGAGGCTTTATATGAAGTTCGAATGAAAATAAGGTGCATTTCAAAATCCAATGCAAGGCAAGGCAAGGCAAGTTTATTATATAGCACATTTCATACACAATGGTAATTCAAAGTGCTTTACATAGTAGAAATTAAAAAGAAAAAAAGAAGAATAATTAAAACAGTTTAGAATAAAAAAAAAATCAAAAAAAAATCTAATAAAATACAGTACAAACAGTCGGACACACAGTGGCACAGTGCTCATTCAGTAAATGCACAGCTAAACAGATGTGTTTTGAGTCTGGATTTGAATGTGACTACTGTAGGAGCACATCTGATCTCTTCTGGAACCTGGTTCCAGCTGCGGCTGGCATAATAGATAAAAGCAGACTCTCCTTGCTTAGAGTGAACCCTTGGTATTTCTAGCTGATGTGATTCTAATGATCTGAGTGATCTGTTGGGTTTATATTCAGTGAGCATATCTGCAATATATTGAGGTCCTAGCCCATTGAGTGATTTATATACCAGTACTTTAAAATCAATCCTAAATGTAACTGGGAGCCAGTGTAAAGACCTGAGGACTGGTGTGATATGTTCATATTTTCTGGTTTTGCTCAGAATTCTGGCAGCAGCATTCTGTATGAGCTGCAACTGTCTTATGGTCTTCTTGGGAAGGCCCGTGAGGAGTCCATTACAATAATCCACCCTGCTGGTGATGAAAGCATGCACAAGTTTCTCTAGGTCTTGACTGGAAACAAAGCATCTAATTCTTGCAATATTTTTCAGATGATAGTATGCTGATTTAGTTATTGCTTTGACATGACTACTGAAACTAAGGTCTGACTCTAGAGACACACCAAGATTCCTGACTTGATTTTTAGTTGTTTGACCCCTAGCGTCAAGGTATGCATTCACCTTGAGAACTTCATCTTTGTTTCCAAACGCAATGACTTCAGTTTTGTCTTTGTTTAACTGAAGAAAGTTTTGGCACATCCAACTGTTTACTTCATCAATACATTGGCACAGGGAGTCAATGGGGCTGTAATCGTTAGGTGATAGGGCTAAGTAGATCTGTGTGTCATCTGCATAGCTGTGGTAAGCAATTTGATTCTTTCTCATTATTTGGCTAATTGGGAGCATATACAGGTTGAACAGGAGTGGAGCAAGAATTGAGCCTTGAGGGACTCTGCATGTCATGGGCGTCCACTCAGACTTATGGTTTCCTATACTCACATAATAACCTCTCCCTTCTAAGTATGACCTGAACCATTTTAGGACCATCCCAGAAGGCCCCACCCAGTTTTCCAGCCTTTCCAGAAGTATGTTGTGATCGACAGTGTCAAATGCAGCACTGAGGTCGAGTAGTACCAGTACTGATAATTTGCCTGTATCAGTATTTAAGCGAATATCGTTTATTATCTTTATGAGCGCTGTCTCTGTGCTGTGATGCGATCGGAAACCAGATTGAAAATTGTCAAAGTATCCAATCGAGTTCAAGAATTTGTTCAGTTGATTGAAGACAACTTTTTCAATGATCTTGCCTATGAAAGGAAGATTTGAGATCGGTCTATAGTTGCTTAATATGGTCTTATCCAGATTGCTCTTTTTCAAGAGGGGCTTGACAACTGCAGTTTTCAGGGAGTTTGGAAAACTCCCAGAGAGAAGTGAGGAGTTTATCACTTCTAGGAGATCTGCTTCTAAACAGTTGAACACAGTTTTGAAAAAAGATGTTGGAAGTGCATCAAGGGCGCAGGTTGATGTTTTAAGGTGCCGTACGGTTTCTTCCAAAATTTTGCCATCAATTTCTTTGATGTCAGACAAGGTAACTACTTTCTCAGGTTGTGGTTTGATTTGTCTGACCCCAGCACAACTCAAGGATGTGCTGATCACCTTTCTGATATTATTTATTTTCTCAGAGAAGAAAGAAGCAAACTCACTGCACTTGCTGTCTGAGAGCAGTTCACAGGGAATCTGGCTTGGGGGGTTTGTCAGTCTCTCTACAGTCGCAAAAAGAGTGCGTGTGTTGTTTAAGTTGCTGTTTATAATATTCGAGAAGAAAGACTGTCTAGCTTTGCCTAGTTCCATATTAAAAGCATGGAAGCTGTCTTTGTAAATATTATAATGGACTACAAGTTTTGTCTTCTGCCAAATGCGCTCTGCTTTTCTGCATTGTCTTTTCATATTTTGCACTGCTGTTGAGTTTCTCCAAGGTGCTTTTTGACTGCCACTCTTCTTCCTCACTTTCACAGGAGCAATATCATCAATTACACTTTTAACTTTTGAGTTAAAAGAATCAAGGAGAAAATCAACAGTGTCAGCAGATATACTTGGTGTTAAAGATATAGCCTTCATAAATAGTACACTAGTGTTCTCATTTAAGCATCTCTTCTTGACAGACACAGATCTAGCTTCAATGGCAGGAGAGATCAATATATCAAATAAAATACAGAAATGATCAGACAGTGTTACATCCTTAATAACAATCGATGAAATGTTTAGACCCTTACTGATAAGTAAATCTAGAGTGTGTCCATGATTGTGTGTGGGTCCATGTACATGCTGAGTAAGATCAAACGTTTTTAAAACAGTTTTGATTTCTTTTGTCATATTGATTTCTGCATTATCTATGTGAATGTTAAAATCTCCAGCAATGGCAAAACAGTCAAACTCTGAGGTAATTGTTGATAACAGTTCTGTAAAGTCCTCAGCAAAGGCTGGAGAGTATTTTGGAGGCCTGTAAATAATGATAAGTAAAATGCGTGGAGCACCTTTTAACACACTACCCAGATATTCGAAAGACGGGTAATTCCCAAATGATATTTGCTTACATTGATAGACATCTTTAAAAAGAGCAGCTAAGACCGCACACTGGAGGTTAAGTCATTCACTAAATAGAGAGCAAGGGTGCTTTCCTACACAGCTAAGTGTATTCACTCCTAAAAACAGACCAAAATTTCAGTTTCAGGCTGCAGATGATGTTTGCCACTCCACGTGTTTGGCTGACATGGGACAATTATAATCAGTACATAGAATTGGAATTTCATAATTCAAAAATTTATTTTAACATGATTGGCAGTTATTTGATTATGCTGGGAATTACTTTTTTGCTCCCAACGGTACAGTTATGGTCCAGGTGTCAGAACCCAGCCTTGATGAATTCCAGAAGACTTTCATGAACTTTAAAATGGAGGTTCAGAAGTTAAAGAAAGATCTGTGGTGAAGAGCAGTGTTGGGTCCTGCACCACAGCAGACACTTACACTGACCTCAGCTCAAGCCCCCCTGCAGCACACAGACATCCTGTCTCACCTGCTTCTCCAAAGATCAAGGCCTTGAGAGACAATGTCGCTAAGCTCCAGCAGGACTTCTTCCTGTTTAAAGAGGAAACTACCATCAACCTCTGCCAGCTCCAAAACCAGATCAGCCACCTCAGCACACAACAACTTCAACAGCTCTGCTCTGCTATCAGACAGCTGGAGGAAAACAACCAGGAGCTACGAGAGGAGCAGAGGAGGATGAATGAGGAGCTGATCAAGAGTGATCAGCACAGCAATATGCTGGAGAAACAAATGGAGGAGATTAAACAAAAGCTACACACAAACACTGAAAACATCACAACCACAGAACAACAGCAACAGTGTACCAGCAAAGAAACACTCAACACCTCTCCTCCTGAACACATCAGAAAAAAAACACAACACCAGCAGTGTGTCAACACACAAACACACACCATCCCATCCCCTGCAACCCAACTGGTTTATCAGGTCTCTCAAGCTTCTCAGAACTCCAAGAGAGAAGACATAAGCACAAGACAGAGATATCCACAGACCACAACAACATCCAACAGAGAACAGAAGAGACAACAATTACCGGCAATTACCTGGACCAGACAACTGTTCTCCAGTAGAACTGTTAGGAAACTCTGGTGTCCCACCACTCACTCTGCTTTGAAGCTGCTGAGAGTGGATGTTTTGGGAACACCATCACACATTATACTGCACTCTGGGACAAAAAACCTCAGCACCAGTAGAGTGGATGTTGCCAAAGCTCTCATCAAAGTGGCAAAATCAGCTAGAGGAATCTACCCCAGTGCCAAAGTCATCATCCTTACACTGCTGCCTTGCAGATACATTCCACAAAACGTCATCAATGCCATTGATAACTGATGTGTGTGCACTTATGCTGAAAGTACATAAAGCAAAACATCAGCTCACTCAGGAGCACCTTTATGACCATCTCCACATTCATCGAGGGGGCATGAGAATATTTGCTAAAACAATCAAGGATGTAACACTGAAAAGATCTGAGAACACACCCCCATGACTGTGAGGAGTGGGTGTGACAGCATGCCGGCAGACAGAAAGACAGCTACGCTGATGTTGTGACAGGAAGAGGTAGTGCAGACACAAGCAACCTCAGCCAGATTAAAAAAAACATGCTGAAACTTACATGATTGGGTCAGGAATCATACATTCTGATTTCTGGTAAATCTGGTTGTCATCCCTTGAAATCATAACTTTTGGTTAAAAAAGCAAGAACCCTGATTTTGTAAATATTGTATGTAGTTCAGATATCATAATATTACTTGACACATGAAGTCCATTATGGAGCTTTTCCACTGCATGGTACAACTCGACACGATTCAACTCTGCTCACTTTTTGGGGGTTTTCCACTGTAGATAGAACCTTGTACCTGGTACTTTTTTTAGAATCACCTCAGTCGAGATTCCAAGTGAGCTGAGCTGATACTAAATGTAACGTCAAAACCCTGCAGATCACTGATTGGTCAGAGAGAATCGTCACTACCAGCATCACTGGATTTGCGACATGGGACATCAACCCACTAGTTTTAAAGTTAGCAACAGCTATAGCAGTATTATTTGTTCATGTGACTTTCGAATTGTAAAAACAAATGGCTGTGCACAAAACCATGCTGTGATCAATAAACAAGGTGCAGATGTTCCTCTCATTAGCAAGGAACGAAAAAGTCTTTCAGGAAGTGTCTCAGCTGGTGGCCGCACACAGCTACCACCGGACCTATTAACAGTATAGGGAAATGTAAAAAAAAAATGTAAGTAACTACAGAACCATCAAGGAAAAGTGGAAGTGGTTCGACCAAATGGACGCTATCTAGACCGGCGATCAATGTGAGGAAGAGTGCCCTGGACTCTGGCCACTACATTGTTGGAGTTCACGATGGAGGATCATATGTTTTGTTATGTTAACTCTCTAATCTGCTTGAAAGCATCACTTTATTTAGTTGATCAGCTATTGGAAAGATTGCTTCTATAACAACCAGGCCAATGTTACTGTTACACTCATTTTTAAAATAACCATGCAACAACTGCTTTATACAGAACAATGAGATTTTAGCTAACAGCTAGCAGTCGTGTTATTGTTTATGGTCAGTAATGTTTGTGTTAAGATGATGTCACGGCAGTAGAGGCGGCGCAACTATGACGATCGTCCTATAATCCCACCCACGTTGAAGAGGCACTGAACTGCAGTGGAAAAGAAAACTCAGAAAAGTATAGCGGGTAGAGTTGAACCGAACCGTAACATGCAGTGGAAAAGTGCAATTAGAGTCTAAAACCTGCACTCCTTTAAACTACAGAGAATTACATATGCCATCAGTGAAACACCCTGTAGAGCAGAGGAGGGTGGGGCTCGGCTGGAACAAAGCACGCACAGTCCCCAATCAGCTTGATAAGGGGCCGGGTGTGTAAAATCACAACCAGGCCTCGCTCTCCGGCCTGTCACACACCCTCATGTTAAAATGGAAGTATAAGGCTTCCTCCATGAGCGAGAGAGCTCGTCATGGAGGTCATTAAAGAAGGGAAGGGACTCATGAGGCATTCCCTTTCCCCGGCCACCAGACAGAAATCTATCCTCCAACTTTGAGCTTTTGGGGGTCTCTTGTTGTCTGGCCAGTCTAACTGAAGCCTTGCCACCGCACGAGTAACCACGTCGAGTAATTCCTCCGCTGATTTACTATCATGCTGGAATGATCGGAGGTGGGTAACTCTAAATCTGCCAACTCAAGAGATTCACGGTACTCCTCATGAACCGAAGAGGCACCAGAGCGCACTTCAAGTTCACGGGAAGGACCACCTTGGTCTGGGGAGAGAGTGAACAAAAGGGACGAACCCGTCTCACGCTCCTCGCAAGACGAGTGCAAAGCAGTTTGCCCGGAAGCAGATCGCAATGCTCGCACCCGCCCCATCGTGAGAGCAGCATGCTCTTCCCCCAAACAAACAAAGCAGAACTGATGCGTGTCCCTCTCGGCTATAGAGTGGAGACAGTGGAACACGCATCATTTGCTCTGATTTTCAGTCAATTGTTTTTTTTTTCCCCCTTTTTTTTTTTTGAAGAGAAAAGATTCACTGCACACTGCCTAACAGATTCTAACTCCTAAGAGAGGAAAGAAAGTTTGACAGGCTCGTGATAGCACACAAGCACAGAATGATCTGAAGACAAAAGATCTGATGATGCTCCGGTGACGCATCTATTTATAACCCTACCCCGGGTGCATCCAATGATTACACCGGCAGAGGTTATGAATTCCGGTCAATGTGCATTGACGTGTTGCACATATATTCACAGCTGGTCACAACTATAAGATGTTCCCAAAGCGCTTTTCTCAGCGCAGCATCATAAGTGAAGCTTTTTTTAAAGGGAACATTTAGTTTCAGTCTCTTGGCTCAGTCCTGATTATGGGGGATATGAATGCAAGAACTGTAAGAGAACTGGATTAAATTAGTTCAATTGGAGATAAGTATATTATTAACAATACAAATATAAATCAAAATAAGTGTTCCACTAAACCATGTCAGAACTATGACAACACAATAAACAGAAATTAAAAACAGGTTCTGCAGCTCTGTAAATGCCCAGGTCTCTACATAGTGAATGGCAGAACAAAGGGTGATTCTCTGGGTCGATTTACCTACTGCTCTTCTTTAGGTAGTAGCACAATGGTCTACGCTATCAAAGATCTGGATCAAATCAAGATCAATTACTTCACAGTAATGCCACAACTACCCTTCTCAGTCCACTGTCACATTGTCATTAGTTTGAACAGTCAGCAAGTCTTCTACCATCTTCAGATCAGAAGTCTAAACTATATCCCCTACCAACCAGATTTTTGTTCTGGAGAAAATGCAGTCCAACCCAGTATGAAGCTGAACTCCACAGCATTTATGCTGAGAACACGATTGATGCATTTCTCCTATACACTTTTGAAAAAAACGAGAAAAGATTCAAGTTGGCAGCAACACAATTGACTAACATTTTGTACACAGTTGACAGCAAATCATTGAATAAATAAAACTGAAAAGGAGAAAAAAGGAAATCAGGAAAGCTGACTGGTTTGATAAAGAATGTCAAATGTTAAGAAAAGAACTATGATTGAACTAGAACTATGGTGGTGTGGTTACTCACCTCAATCCGGGTGGCAGAGGACAAGTCTCAGTTGCCTCCGCTTCTGAGACCATAAATTTGCTCATCTTATCACATGACTTGCTGTGCATGACACCACGGAGACTCACAGCATGTGGAGGCTCATACTACTCTCCACGCACAACTTACCACATGTCCCATTGAGAGCGAGAACCACTAATTGTGACCACAAGGAGGTTACCCCATGACTCTACCCTCCCTAGCAACCAGGCCAATTTAGTTGCTAAGGAGACCTGGCTAGAGTCACTCAGTATGCCCTGGATTCAAACTCAAGACTCCTGGGGTGGTATTCAATATTTTCGTCATTATAGCAGAAACAACTTAAAATACTCCGTCATTTTTGGGTATACAGATAAGTGTAATACATCATTAGAGACTATAAAGGGTCTACTTTTATGTGTACACTCATAATAACAATGAAACATTGTGCTTTTGTAAAATAAAGAAAATAACAAGGGTGAGCTTTCAGCAGTCTCTGGGTTTGAGAGCATTTATCTGAAACACGTCACAAAAATGAACTGAAACTCTGCGAATACTTATCACACAAACATGAAACATATGTCTAAAGAAAGCTTTAAATGTCCACTTTTTAATAAAACAATTCAAATTTAAAACAAATATTCTCCTGCAATGCAATCTGTTTGAAACAAAGCGATGTTCAGTTTTTACCAGTTCATCTAATCATCTGTAATGTGATCCCACCCACCAGCAGAGCGCGCCATTCATACGCTAATGTGCTAAGACGAGCAATACAAATGTACACGCCCCCACTGTGAGGTTGTAAACAAATGTCGTTCATTTTTCTGTAATGATACACAGGCAAGAAAACCCCTGGATTGTAATGAAATTTTTGATTTTCCACAGAAGAAGAGCGGGACTCCAATGAACATTTGTATTTTGAAAAGAGACTTGATCCAGCCGAGGATACAATTTCAGACGAGTAAGTCAAATCGTTTTTATTAGTTGACATGCTATTTTATATAAACTTTTTAACTTTTATTTTACTAGTGGGACTGTTTCTAGATTTGCCAGCCAGGATTCAGATTATTGACATTTGAAATATGTCCTAATAAGCAAGTTTTTGTTACATTTAAATGATGTTTCGGCTAAAGCAGGTATTTAAATTGTATGCTGTATAATATAAATATTATATATAATATGATATAAAAATAATATGAATGTTTAGATTATATTTTATCTAGTGTTTATAATGCCTCATTATCATCCACAAAGCTTGTGCTTGCAAATATGTGTTCAGGTTAAATGAGTAAAATGCACTTTAATTGCCCATATTAGAAAATCAGCATCTTATAATGATTTCTGAAGGATCATGTGACACTGAAGACTGCAGAAATGACGCTGAAAATTCAGCTTTGATCACAAATTGCATTTTACAATATATTTAAATAGAAAACTGTTCTTTTAAATTGTAAAAAGAGTTCAGAATATCAATATTTTTTTCTGTATTTTTGAATCAAATAAATCCAGTCTTGGTGAGCAGAAGAGACTTCTTTTAATAGCAGTGTAGGTCTAAAATTAATGTAAAGAAAATGTATAGTCAGATTACTTCTTTTAACTTAAAACTTGATTTTGATCATTAAGTCTCCTCACATTCATTCTCTTTCTGTCACATTCCTCATTGATGGGCCCAGGGGAGGGGTCTTTTGTCTCCTCAGATGTGAATTACAATCAATATTAATGATAGTTCACACCTCCTCGCATATGACCTTTCTAACACTAAAAGTGTCTTACAAAAGTTCAGTTACTATATTGTTTTTTATGAATGAGTGATCAGGATGGTTTTCACATCATTTTGTAGCAAAAACTCTAGGCTACAAGAAGGTTCTCAAAAGGCTTGTGGACAAATGTTGAGTATGTGTTATATAGATTTATTTCAATGACTTAAAAATCTTGTTCTTCCAAAAACTATGCATAAATGTTATTTTCTCAAAAATACAAATATGTACAGACATGTTGCTCACATATTATTGTAACCCAGTTTGTGCTGAATACAGTGTTATCAGACTTTAGTCATTAATGTGTTTTAAGCAACTGAAAAAAGCACAAATGTCAAGGCATGTCAAAACTTCTCCAGGCCCAAAACACCCTCAGACCCCAGAGGGTTTAGTCTGTAGCCAGGCCCTAGGAATTATGATTGAATCATGTTTTCCTATAGAGGTGCCGATTTCAGGTTCGAGATACGCAGATATAATCGGCACATAAAATTTGAGCATATACAGAGATAGCCCTGTGTCTGATCGCTCTTAAGAAATGTAAAGTTGTTTTGTGGATGGCGATCTACACGTAATATGGTGTTCATAATCGACAGAGCCAATTCTGGCTCATCCGCTGTTCTCCGTTCAAAGTGTTTGAGAGAGAAGATCTGTATAATTTCTGGTATTTCCCTTGGAGGCCCATCCAGTATTGCTACCATTTCCAGAAACCAGGACTGATTGGGCCATTTCAGTGCAATTTACAGTATTGTTTCCATGTCCACTCAGACTTTGCTTATGACAGAATGAAGGAGGTGCACCAGAGGAAACACATACTTGTGTTTCGCTGGAAATACATGGGCCAGTGCATCATGGCGACCTACATATGCTGCTACTGTTGTGTTGTCTAAACGAATCAGAATGTGTTAATTTTCAATATCGGAATGAAAAGCTCTCAAAGCCAGAAAGACAGCCGTCCATTACACACCGTGCCTCAACCTGTGTTAGATGCATTTGTGCTCAGCACTTTCCTTCTGAAAACTTGACCCAGCATAACACCCTGTTGGTAGAATGCTGGCGCTATCCATAGTGCTAGACCAGCCAGACTGTTGTGAGTCACCACGATGCACATGAAAATGAAATTACTTCAGTGGTAATTTTTTTTCAGTTTGAACTGAAACAGATATCGAAGAATGGTCTGTATACACTCGATCATGAGGTGAGAACGCATTAACTCCTATAAAGAAAATTTACTTGCTGGGGAAAAGTGTTGACATTAGACCAGATTTTCCATATGGCAAATCAGCAAGTCTCTGTGTTCGCTCCGTAGTGCCTCTGATTGGCTATTAATAATCAATTGCTGAGGTAATTCAAAACATCCACACCGTTTATTTTCAATGGGGTGAGTGCTGCATCGCTATACTTCGTGAATGTGTAGAAACAGACTGAAATTAAGGTCTTTGAATTGATATGCAGTTCCCTCGAACGCAAATCTAAAAAGCCTCCTGTAATGCAGTGCAATTGGTACATGAAATACAAGTCCTTCAGATCTATTGATACAAGATCTGTTTATGAGATAACATTTTGAATGGGTGTGTCATGAGCGCTCGATTCAAGCATCTCAGAACTATAATGAGCAGAAGCCCACCGTCCTTCTCCAGAGCAAGGAAATAACGGCTGTAAATCATGCTGTGTTTGAAACACCGGCACATCCTGTGGTTAGACCACAAATTGTGCTTGAACGTTGTAAACACCAGCTCTGACACACCCATGAGGACTGGCCACGTAATCGCGCAGCAGAACAGCAGGCTTATTAATTCGTATGAAACAACCTCTTTTGTGTTCTTTGCGAGAAGATTGTGTATTTCAGCTCATAACAACAGCACATCTTCAGACAGAACCGTGGAAGACAGAACACAGTTAAAACAGGGTAGCCGACGTGCAAATTGGATCGTATAACCATGTTCGATCATTTTTAGCACCCAGTCAGAATGCCAGAAAGAGCTCTCCACGTGCCTGCATAACAGGACAGAGGGCAATTTGTTAGACATGATATAATGCGGCGCTTACCATTGGGAAGCAGTTGCGCATGATGTGTTGGCTTTGAAGTGGGAAAGCTCTGTGTGCGTCTCATGCATGTACAATGAGCGCTGTAATCTTTTTGCAATCCCGTCATTTCCCGTAAGTGCGGTGCTTGCACTGAGGCAGCTGCCTTCATTTGGGCCACGGCATGTGTGGCTTTACCAGTGGCTCAGCAGCGACATTTGGCAGCACTGAGGCAGCTGGTGTGGGATTTTTATTCAGGAGATGGGCATTACTTTTGTCTTCCCCATGGTCCACTTTATTGAGAAGAGTTGAATCGCTGTGCAAGACTGCTGAATAGGGCATGCGCCAGGATTTTGTAAATTCGTTATGAACTTCCGGGAAGAGTGGGGAAGATCTGCAGAATGCGGTCGCTTGATGGAATCCAGACTGCAAAAGCCATTCATCAAGGCAACATTTTTCAGGTTTCTCTAGAGATCTACCGACCACCCTTGAAAAGACACAAAGCATGTCCTTTTCAGTGGCACATGCACGCTCCTCATCCTCACTGGGAGAATGGGTGGCAGTGTCATCTGCAGATCTTCCCCACTCTTCTCAGAAACACCAGTAAAGACAGCCCAGCCTAGGCCTCTTCGTGAAACTGGTTACACTCAGCTGAGTGCCAAGACTGAAAACAGTTCCTATCGCGAACCAAGCAAAGTCTTTTGCCATTACATTACGGTGCGCAACATGCTACTTTAGTTTTATTTTCAGTCCTACTTTTCTGATAGCATAGCCAACATCTCTTATAGGACTCTTCAAATGTAGGGACATGGGCTGTGTGGAGTAATGATGAAGGAGGGACTACAGGCTTTAGTGTTTAGCAAGGGAAACTTCTGTGAATATCGATACCTTCCAGATGAGCCAGGTTTTCTCTGAAATGTATCTGGGTTAAGTTCGACGGTCTACGCTCATCCCCTGGTACCACAAGAATGGTGTTGCCATTCCTTAAACAATATTAAACTATTGATGACACCAATGTCTATGAAGTGGAAAAAAAGAGTCTTCCACCACTTCTGAGTTTTTTGTAGGATGACGTAAGATTTAATAATTTGGTCTGACCTATTAACACCGCCCATGTTTTGTTATAATTGCTGATGACAGTGGGCTGGAGGGCTACTTCTTTTGTCCAGTCGCCATCATTTTTTACAAACCTAGTAATTTCGGTTTAGCCATTCGCATTGTGGAAATTGGAGAGGCATGTAACTGCACGTGTGTCCTTCCACTGAATTACAAGCATATTCCCCTCAATCCTACACCACCTTATATCCCCATTAGCTGTCTTGCATTCACATCTTTTGATGTCTTTAAATTCTGCAGGAAACAGTTTACGATTCACCCTGCATGTCCCACAGGCATTAGTTCCCATTTCTAACAACTTAACCATAAGAGCTGGGTGATGTGTAAAAGTTGTCAAACCAAACATTGTGGCCCTGGTCTTTGAATGGCTACAGTAACGATTCAACTACTTTGTTGACACATGCATCACGACTACCTGTGTAAACATTAAAGTCGAGAGCATACTCAGAGTCTGATGTTGCAATTACCCATAATTTAAAACCCCACCGAGTAGGCTTGTCCTTCATTTTTGTTTGAGGTGGTCCATAAGATAACGCAACTTAGGCGATCCTGATTATCCTCTGTGGTAGGGTCTACAAAATGTAGAGCTGCTAAAAGAGCCTTGTAGCGGTCACACAACATAAATCCCCTTGCCCACGAGCCCTGAAGTGACTTGGTTCCCCAATAACGATGGGAATCAGGAAGGATTGAAAACTCCATTTAAATGAGCAACCCAAGAAATTTGCCAAATCCATCGGGGGTCACCTCCATAAAAGTTCCTTGGTAGCTAGACTATCACGGACAGTTAAGTACGAGCTCCCACCCCTGATGGTTTGTAAAGCTGCATATCTCAGCAACTACAGCCCGAGAAAAAAATGCATTATTGGAGGTTGACTGCACAGCCTGATGCACGCTACCTAAGTCAATACCAAATGGATGGCTAGGCTTAAATGGGAGAGGTTTTGGTGCCTGTGAATCAATGTCAGAGTATGAGGGATAAGAAACAGAGTCAGGGAAGCATTTACACTTTCTAGCTGACCTGTACGAGAATGGTTAGCCATACCCAAAATAATAAGAAAACCAGTTTTAGTGTTACTGTGAGTATCAGTCATATGAGAAATAGAAACAAAAAATACATACACACTCATGCTTACCCAGTTGATGGTTTTGGCTGGGGATCAGGTTCCATCTTATCCTCCATAGCCTTGTGGTCCGGGTGTTCCTGCAGTAGTTCCTGGTCCAGCAGATCTTCCTCCTGTGTGCTCATGCACTCATAAACCTTGTCCTCCTCTGCTATGAACCTAAGCTCATCTGCAGTCAGCTGCCTCCTCCTCTTGAGGGTGTTGAGCAGGGATCCATAGTCTTTATCCATCTCTACAACAGAAAAAAGACAACAATTGGTAGCCAGCAGTGTGTTCTTCATAAATCCATACACTGAATGTCCAACTCCTGACAGCCCTCTCACACTTTCCTTGTGAACAGGAAGCTATACACAATCTAAATGCAGTGTGTGGAGTTCTTGCTCCAGACATGTCGAAAACAGAGAGTGAAAGGTTAGTGCAGGCAATTTTAAAGAAATCAACATCAAAGAAATCTACAAAACAAAATGTTTTTCTATGTAGAATGTGTGATTCTCACTAAACCTGTAAAATAAATTCCATATTTAACCCCAAATAAATACATACATTATTTGTAGTGACATGCAGCGCATGTGGCAGGGCATCCAGGCCATCACCAACTACAGGAAAACATCAGTTGCCTGTGACAAAGATGTCTCCCTTCCAGATGCACTGAATGACTTCTACGCTCGGTTTGAAGTGCAGAACGACGTAGTGGCGAGGAAGACCACCCCTCCTCCCAACGACCAGGTGCTCTGTCTTACCACGGCTGATGTGAGGAAAACACTACGTAGAGTCAACCCACGGAAGGCTGCTGGACCAGACAACATTCCCTGCAGAGTGCTCAGAGGATGTGCAGACCAGCTTGCAGATGTTCTTACCAACATCTTCAACATCTCTCTGAGCAGCGCCGTCGTTCCAACATGCTTCAAGGCCACCACCATCGTCCCCATACCAAAGAAGTCTTCAGTGTCCTGCCTCAATGACTACCGTCCCATCGCACTTACACCCATTATCATGAAGTGCTTCGAGAGGCTTGTCATGAGGCACATTAAGACCCAGCTGCCCCCCTCACTAGACCCACTGCAGTTCGCGTATCGTCCAAACCACTCAACAGACGACGCCATCGCCACCACCCTCCATCTGGCCCTCAACCACTTGGAAAAAAAGGACTCATACGTTCGAATGCTGTTCATAGACTTCAGCTCAGCATTCAACACAATCATTCCCCAGCACCTGATTGGAAAGCTGAACCTGCTGGGCCTGGACACCTTCCTCTGCAACTGGATCCTAGACTTTCTGACTGGGAGACCTCAGTCAGTCTGAATCGGGAACAGCATCTCCATCACCACCACACTGAGCACTGGAGCCCCCCAGGGCTGTGTGCTCAGTCCACTGCTGTTCACTCTGCTGACTCACGACTGTGCAGCAATGCACAGGTCGAACCACATCATCAAGGTCGCCGATGACACGGCCGTGGTGGGTCTCATCAGCAAGAACGACGAGTCAGCATACAGAGAGGAGGTGCAGCGGCTAACAGACTGGTGTAGAACCAACAACCTGTCCCTGAATGTCGACAAAACAAAAGAGATTGTTGTTGACTTTAGGAGAGCACAAGGCGAACACTCTCCGCTGAACATCGACGGCTCCTCTGTGGAGATCGTCAAGAGCACCACATTCATTGGTGTTCACCTGGTCCCTCAACACCAGCTCTGTTACCAAGAAAGCCCAGCAGCATCTCTATTTTCTGCGACGGCTGAGGAAAGCACATCTCCCACCCCCCATCCTCACTTTATTCTATAGAGGGACTATTGAGAGCATCCTGAGCAGCTGCATCACTGCCTGGTCTGGGACTTGCACCGTTTCGGACCGCAAAGCCCGGCGGAGGATAGTTAGGACAGCTGAGATGATCATTGGGGTCTCTCTTTCATCCATCAAAGACATTTACGAAAAACACTGCATCCGCAAAGCCAACAGCATTATGGACGACCCCACACACCCCTCACACAAACTCTTCACCCTCACGGACAGACTGTGTAACAGCTTCTTCCCCCAAGCCATCAGACTCCTCAATATTCAGAGACTGGTTTGACACATACACACACACACACACATGTCCGGAGTTGCACTTTAATTACTGTCACTTTATGACTGTCTGCTACCTCAATAACTGCTATAAGAACACTCTCATAGTGTGTTATGTTTACATTACATTTTACATTTATACTTTTAGGACAATTATTGCCATTATTTTCAGGACACTTTATCACATCTTACCCCCAAATTCTCAGTAGCATAACTTGGCAGCTGAAGGTTTGTTTATTTGTATTTTTTTTTACTGTGTGATGGATGGGTAAGGCTATCTGTTACATTATAAAAATATATCTAAAACAATTTATTACATTGGAAAATCAACAAGTTAGATAACTTATCTAACTAGCAGGCCAGTAAAAAATAAAATAAAACAAATCTGAACAGCGTCTGCTCTCGGCCTCACATTACTTCAGGTGGATTTTTGCTCCATAACTAAAAAGGTTTGACTATCTTCCATAAGCGACAAAATTTATATTTAGCAAGTTTCACAGAAATGTGCTTAAAAATAGAGGCTAACTGCCTGTCCGATGAATGCTTCATCGGACTGATTTTTTCCAGAAAAAAACTAGAGTTACTCCTACAAATAAATGCTTCGTAACTAAAACTTTTTGACTTTCAATAGAAAATTACAGTAAATCCAACACTGTTAATCTCCCGTGATGTCCTCCTCTGGCTCCGCTCAGGCAAATGGAGGATGATGCAGATACATTTATTATTCACTCCCAGTAACCCCTTAACCAATCATATGTGCCTTTAGCTTATATTGTCATGAGTATCTGGCAGTTTTCAGAAATAAAATCAGTGATTGGATGGCGAAGATATTAAGACAGGAACCATGGGAATAATTGTTCCCAAATTTGAACGCTCTGGCTGGAAAGGGTTAAAGTATTTAGTGGACAAGCACCAGCTAAATTCATCAATTCCGTTCAGGCAGGCAAAACTTGAACAAACACAAAACACATCTCGAGAAGACTACCTCCCTTATTGGCATAGCAAGCTCAAAACAAATTGAACTACTTAAAACAATTAAAACAAAATTTAAACTGGCCCCATATCTGACCAAATTAAAAACTACCGCCACAGGAAGCTCCTCATGAAGTATAGTGAGAGTGAGCACAGTCTAACTGTAGAGACGGCTCGACACAGACAGAGCTGGAGACCCAGAAAGAACAGACTGTGTTCACACTGCACTCAAGGAGACATGTACATTGTATGCAGTCATGCTGATAATGCTAATTAGAATTTGAGAGAGAGAGAGAGAGAGAGAGAGAGAGAGAGAGAGAGAGAGAGAGAGAGAGAGATAGCCAAAGTCTGCCCTTAAAGCTCTGTGGATGGTTGTTCTCATCAGTCTCTGTCCCATGGTGCACTGTTAATGCTCCAATTAGAGAAGGCTGGAGGCTATGTGATTCATTGTATAAGCCTATCCTTTGAGTTTAGATAATATAAAATGAGGTTAACTGTGAAATTCCATTTCCTTTATACTAAGTTTTGCACCACTGAAGATAGAGTATACAGGTGCTGGTCATATAATTAGAATATCATCAAAAAGTTGATTTATTTCAGTAATTCCATTCAAAAAGTGAAACTTGTATAATGTATACATTCATTCCACACAGACTGATATATTTCAAGTGTTCATTCCTTTTAATTTTGATGATTATAACTGACAACTAATGAAAACCCCAAAATCAGTATCTCCGAAAATTTGAATATTGTGAAAAGGTGCAATATTGAAGACACCTGGTGCCACACTCTAATCAGCTAATTAACTCAAAACACCTGAAAAGGCCTTTAAATGGTCTCTCAGTCTAGTTCTGTAGGCTACACAATCATGGGGAAGACTGCTGACTTGACCGCTGTCCAAAAGACGACCATTGACATCTTGCACAAGGAGGGCAAGATACAAAAGGTCATTGCCAAGAGGCTGGCTGTTCACAGAGCTCTGTGTCCAAGCACATTAATAGAGAGACGAAGGGAAGAAAAAGATGTGGTAGAAAAAAGTGTACAAGCAATAGGGATAACCGCACCCTGGAGAGGATTGTGAAACAAAACCCATTCAAAAATGTGGGGGAGATTCACAAAGAGTGGACTGCAGCTGGAGTCAGTGCTTCAAGAACCACCACGCACAGACGTATGCAAAACATGAGTTTCAGCTATCGCATTCCTTGTGTCAAGCCACTCTTGAACAAGACACAGCGTCAGAAGCGTCTCGCCTGGGCTAAAGACAAAAAGGACTAGACTGCTGCTGAGTGGTCCAAAGTTATGTTCTCTGATGAAAGTAAATTTTGCATTTCCTTTGGAAATCAAGGTCCCAGAGTCTGGAGGAAGAGAGGAGAGGCACATAATCCACGTTGCTTGAAGTCCAGTGTAAAGTTTCCACAGTCAGTGATGGTTTAGGGTGCCATGTCATCTGCTGGTGTTGGTCCACTGTGTTTTCTGAGGTCCAAGGTCAACACAGCCGTCTACCAGGAAGTTTTAGAGCACTTCATGCTTCCTGCTGCTGACCAATTTTATGGAGATGCAGAATTCATTTTCCAACAGGACTTGGCACCTGCACACAGTGCCAAAGCTACCAGTACCTGGTTTAAGGACCATGGTATCCCTGTTCTTAATTGGCCAGCAAACTCGCCTAACCTTAACCCTATAGAAAATGTATGGGGTATTGTGAAGAGGAAGATGTGATACGCCAGACCCAACAATGCAGAAGAGCTGAAGGCCACTATCAGAGCAACCTGGGCTCTCATAACACCTGAGCAGTGCCACAGACTGATCGACTCCATGCCACGCCGCATTGCTGCAGTAATTCAGGCAAAAGGAGCCCCAACTAAGTATTGAGTGCTGTACATGCTCATACTTTTCATGTTCATACTTTTCAGTTGGCCAACATTTCTAAAAATCTTTTTTTTTGTATTGGTCTTAAGTAATATTCTCATTTTCGGAGATACTGATTTTGGGGTTTTCATTAGTTGTCAGTTATAATCATCAAAATTCAAAGGAATGAACACTTGAAATATATCAGTCTGTGTGGAATGAATGTATACATTATACAAGTTTCACTTTTTGAATGGAATTACTGAAATAAATCAACTTTTTGATGATATTCTAATTATATGACCAGCACCTGTAATTCAAAAAAGCAACCTGTTAGCAATCTTCTCTTTGGTGTTGCTCAGTTGGCATAGGAACCCCGAAATTACACGATCTGGAGCCTGCCATCTTTGCTCATGGGTGCTCAGTTCTGGGATCGTCTGTTATTTGACTGATAACTCCTCAATGGCAGACATGGAAAAAAAAATGAATTTCACGCTTTTAATAGTCCTTCAAATATAAAGTTTATCTGGAAAAACATCTACTGTGAAATACTTATGATTTATTCTGACATTACACTACACGATTTTAATCCCGATTTTTGCTCGCTGACAGTTTTGTGGAGATCGCCGACAAAAGCCTGAAATTGTGGGCAAAACGGAGCTCGCTCCCGTGAATGACGATCGCAATGTATGAACTATCAAAGACGTGATTTGAGAGAAGTGCCGACGTGTCACCGATGTCAGCGAGATATCTAGGATGTTAAATATCTGGACCTGTCTTTGATTCCAAATCGCACACTGCGAAATATGTTTTGACTGAATACAACCACAGCGTTGACCTACAGCCAATGAGAGAGCAAGAAACGGGGCACGGGAAGTTTCAGTGGGAGGAGTCCTGATATACCTGCAACAGAGCATCAGCTAGCATGGGTGCGGTATCAAGAAAGTCTCATTGGACCAAAGAAATGGAGGAAAAATTTGTGGAACATTGGAAAGAGCACTAGTGCCTATTTGATGTTTCATCTGAACTGTACCACAACTGGGTGGAGAAAGAGAAGAGTTGGAGAGAAATTGCCAATTCTCTTGGACAGTCAGGTAAGAAAATAGGTAGATTTTATTAATAGGTACATTTTCATATTGTAACCATTCATTTATATGATGCCTTGAGGCAATTAAAAACATACACCTCATATCATCGTATCATATTCTGAAATGTATAACATATGATCATGCATTTTTTTTCATATATCGTATCACTTTTTGCATGTATTCTGTTGTGCAACGTAATTTGGAATCCAGGCAGAGCTGTCTGGGATTCGTCAATAGTGAAATGTTTTGACAGACACTTTATCCATAGTGACTTACAAATGAGGAATACAGCAAAAGCTATTCGTCCTAACAAGACAATAACAATGAGTAGTGCTGCATCACAAAGTTTCAAATTGCCCAGATAAGGACAAGTAGTGAGGAAGGTGAGAGATGGTGGTGAAAGAATGGAGTGAGAATTATTATTATTACTTTATTTATTTTTAAAGAAGAAAGAAGACAGTTAGTGTGCATTAGTAGGATTGGGTCAAGTTCTCACTAGGGATGTCCTGATACAGAGTCTGATCAGTTTACAGTATCAGTCAACAGTTTAAATGTGTGTTTAAATTAATTATTTAATTAAATCTTTAATCAAATGAAAATATAACAATTAATTTTCAACATAATATTGTATTATTTTTTATCAAATGAACTGCTTTTTTTATTAACACAGTACAAAATACAGCATTGGAGATATGTTTTGACAAATAAAGTGCTGCATAGTAGATCTGAGCTCTTGCTTGAATATAATACAATTACTATTGATTTATTGTTATTTGTAGTAGTAGTAGTATAGTAATACAGTGATTACAAAACTTTACTGTAGTGATATATTTCTGTCATATTTTTTCATTTAAATTTTGCTTTTATTTTGTCAGTGTCACAGATTCCCTGTTGACTTTTGTTTTGTGCTTTTATTTTGAAATTCCTGTTTAGTTCCTGTTTCCTGTTTGGTTTTTGTAGTTCCATTTTTTGATTGGTTTTCCCCTGATTGTCTCCCATTCCCTGATTGTTTCCCCAGGTGTTCCTTGTTTTCCCTTGTATATTTAAGCCCTTGTTTCCCCCTGTCTATGTGTCTGTTATTGCATTTTTTGGGTTAAGTTCTCCGTGGATTTTGTTATTCCAAGTTTTCTTCTTCTTCTTCTTCTTCTTCTTCTTCTTCTTCTTCTTCTTCTTTGTTTATTTATTTATTTTTTTTGTTTGTTATTAAAAAGCTGCACTTAGATTTTCTCTCTTTGCCTCCCTTATTACAGTCAGACCTTTTATTTGGCTGTTTATGTGTGATGATGCTAGCTTTTCAGGCCAGAAAAGCCGGTCGCTATGTGACTCAAAATTATTTTTAAACCTCAAAGGCTACTATTTAATTAAATTATTATGTACTCTGTTTGTGCCTCTCACTGCTATTTGAATTAGCGCTCTGCCTCCTGTCATCTGCTACAAACAGGGCCTGCGATGCTCATGATGGTGTTTCCGTGTATGAGCCAACCAGGAGCTTTAAAAGTTACTTGCAGCCGGCATTGGCACAACACTGTCTCCATACATTCACAAGTGCTCACATTTGATTTGCACTGCACATGCCAACTATATATTTATCTCATTAAATAGCAGTATTAAATCTCACTAGGTTATAAAGTGGTTTTAATTTGTGTTGAATGTTTACAGAATGACATTTGAATGTCAAATGGCATCGGTTTTTGGTAACGGAGCATTTTTATGAGCACGATCGTGGTATCGGACCCGATTCCAATACCAGTATTGGGAAATACCTAGTTCTTATGGAAGAGATGTATCTTTAAATGTTTCAAGAAATTGATTAGAAAATCAGCTGCTCAGGTGGAGTTCGGAAAGTCATTCCACCAGCAAGGAATGGTGGAATTGAAAGTCTGAGAAAGATATTTTGTGCCTCTGTGAGATGGCACCATGAGGTGCCAAGATTACCCACCGATCTCAAGCTTCTAGAGGACACATGGACTTGAAGTTGTAAGTGTAGATAGGGGTTGTGGAATGTAAGCTTTTATGTAAGCATTAATGCCGTGATGATATTAACAGATGCTGTAGGTACCCCTGGACTACACCACCCACAAAAGTTTGGCAATGCTATGCATTCGTGCCATTATCTTTCTCCCCTCCAGACACATCACAAAATTGTTTGCTCCATTTCATTGATATGTGGAGCATGATTAGATCTGTTGTGTCTTTTTAGGATACAAGCAGTTGATAAAACACCATTGGACATGAGAAGACTGCCAAGACCCCCTCTGGCATCATCTCGTCTTCTTGCTCATTCAACAACATTTTTGCGAAAACAAATTTTGCACATTATGTGATATGTTTAAATGTGCTTTGGGGCATGGTTATTTTAACAGTTTTCTTCCACAGAAAATGTTGAATCCATAGTTTGTGTTGAAAGTCAAATGGTTATTATACAAGGATTTCTCTCTACTCTAAATGACAAGGCTTCAGTAAATATTTTCAGAAGGGGAAAAAACTAACATCTCTATAGATTAAGTAAGGATAAAGAAGAGCACATCGAGCATCCCTATGAAACCTAACATCAAATAATTAGCGGGGAATTCCACCATGATAGCTGGGTGCCTCTGAAGTTTTGCCAGTGGGCTGCCTTGGGCAGTGAAATGAAAGAGGGAGAGAAAACCTGATGTGAATATTCAAGTTTGCAAATGCTGCCCTAAGGGATAAAACAATAATAATCAAAATAAATAAATTATTTGATAAACAAGCACATTTCTAAATATATTTATGTTGCAAGCATATTTTCAAACAGCTTTTTAATTCTGTGTGGGGCTATGAAAACAATTTGTATCCTTTTGTTGGGAAAAAATAGGCTACATTCTCCTTATTGGTGGAACAAATTCCCAATAATTGTAAGACAAGTTGATTCTCTAGCTGAATCAGAAAAAGCCTCAAGAAACATGTCTTGAGATGCACCTTTTGTAAAGCCTCATTTCTCACATCAATCTAACTTGAATAAATTATTGAAAAAAAAAAATCAAAAATTAAACAACTCCACTAGAAATACCCTATGCTCATTGCCATGACCCATCTGTAAAAAAGCATGTGGCTGCCTGTACTCTATATATAATTATTGGTTTGCAAATAACAAGATTAGAAGTTCAAATTATGTCCATTTGTTGTGGGATTACTTTTCATGAATTGTGTTTTAGCATGCAAACCTGTATTGTCAGCTACCCTGGTAATATCCATTACTGTAATGTGTTTTTTGTGTATTTTATCATTTACAGGAATAGTTCAACATAAATGATAATTCTCTCATAATTTACTCATCCTTATGCCGTCTCAAACTCGTATGACTTTTTCTTTTGCGAAAATCAAAAACAAATGGAGATATACTGTAAGTCAATGGGTTCCAGCACTTTTAAGTTCCAAAAAAGTAATACAAGTTTGAGATGGCATAAGGGTGGATAAATGATGAGAGAATTATCATTTTTTATGAACTATCCCTAAGTTCCCTTTGGTAGGAAAGGAGATAAGAACAAACATGTAAATGTCATAGTTAGGGAGACTGGGGATGAAAGTAACACCTTTTGTTTGAGCATCAGTAACTCAGTGGTTGTTTGTGCTAGGTCTCTCAAACTTTGATATATACTACCCATAACTGTCTTCTACATATATAACTCAATTGGACATCTACACAATCACAGATTATGTGAGTTAGTGTCAAATACAAAGAGTTCCGTTGTTACAACCTACCCCACAACTGGGAGTTGTAACGCTAGCTGGGGATGGATGTAACAATGAGAGGTAATTTGCTAAAATAAGATCCACACTTTACAATTTAAAAAATAACTTTATTGAAGTTAAAGAAGACATTGTTTTGAATAAGCTAAAAATGTAAAGTGACAAAAACACGTATTTCTTAAAAAATTTACATTAACTGAAAAAATATTTCTATGTGTGTTTGAGTATGCGAGTGTGTGCGTGTGTGGACTGTATTCCTGAATGTGCATGTGTCACAGGTTCAATCACAGTCACAATTGTGGCAAATGTAGATGCTGCCCCTGGAGTGCAGGTTTTGTGGGCCCAGAACTGACAGTTTACACATTTGACCCACATTTCTTTCGGCCTCGAGTTTCGAATTGTTCCATGCACACAATGCAGAAATTCTCATCATCTGAGGTTTCAGAATCCTCTTGATCATTGGGCTTGGGCCTTTTGCCTGTTTGCTTTGCTCTCTTATTTTGCCCCATTCCAGATGGCAGGGTTATTCTATTTTTCTTTTTTTTTAATGGTCCTCTTCCTTGCTTCCACTTCAAGTGCCTGTTTCATAGGTGTACATGTCAGAATTTCTGATTGCCTCTTCTTTCTCTTCCCACTGGCAGTCTTCCTTGGTCCTGCTTTGGGTTTGAGAAAAGGTTTGTCCTGCCTGGTCAACTGGAAAAGAGGCTTGGGCTGCCTCAGCTGAGATGGAGGCTTGGGCAGGCTCAGCTGAGGTGGAGGCTTGGGCTGCCTCATCTGAGATGGAGGCTTGGGCTGGCTGGTCAGCTTAGGTGGAGACCAGAGAGGCAGATGGTTCAGGGTGATCTGTGACCTGTGATGGTGCATAGTCACACTCCTGGAAAATGTCTGAATTGAAAGGCCAGATGCCTGTACATCTAAAACCAGCTTGTATGTTGCTTGGCGTAGCAGCATTGGGGAATGCAGTCTTGACCAGGCTTGGGATGTCATAGACTGTCATATTTTTGCAGGATTCATTCTCATCCATGCATCATTGGCTGTGTTGATCAACTCCTTGAATGGACCATTGACGATATGATCAAGGGCCTGTAGTTTATGAGAAATGTGGGGTCGGAAAGAAAGGAGCACTGTCCCATTTTCTTTGCAGTAAGTGACTGCCTTCATCAAAAAAATCATAAAAACATTTTATGAACTGTTACAACAATCCCCACAACCACCAGCCATTACATAGCTAACTGTAAATATACTGGGCAAAAAATAGTGTTAAAAAATACTTTCATACCTGAAAATCAGTTTCTTGGTTGTTAAATTCATGGTGTTTCTAACAGAGACATGCCACTTCTCATGTGAGCTCGAAAAGGAAATGGGAGACTATGATATTGATGACATCACCACAGCTATTTTCTTACTGGTCAAACTGACAGTGTTACAACTAACCCAGTGTTACAATACTCCTAAGTCTCCCTATTCCCAAGTAAGACACATTTGCCACTTTGACAAACCTAACTTTTGTTTAGTTCTATATTTCCATCTGTTATTTCCATGGAGCACCATCAGGGTCCAATATTACAGTACCATAGAAAGACACATTTCACATGTGTCATTTCAAGACATTTTCAAGGGATCTGATTTTCCCTTTAACCCTTAAATTAATATTAATTTTCACAAACACTCTTACATATTCAGGTCTTTAGTGACCCAGCACTTATATCTATCAAAAATGTATGTACAAAATGCCCAGATATTGTAAAATGTTCTAAATATTTTCAAGACAATTAGAAATTAATAAAATAATATATATTTTGATATATTTTGATTTTTACTTTTTCATAAATCAAAGTGAATGCAACAAATTAGGACAAATTAAGAACAGGATTAATTACTGTCACACTGAAATTTCATGAGATGCAACTGTCTGTCAAACACATATTGAGCTACACACAAAACATAAGATATACATCATGACACATAGGTATTTTCTCAGGCACTTATTGAGTCTAAATAGATGACCAACTTACATTATTTCAGTGGTACACCCAAATGACCATAGTCATCATACTGTCCATGTGCTACACTTGATATAGTTTACTTCAGTGTTGTTCCTACATCAGCTAGCAACGTCAAATGTAAATCAAATCAATCACTGAAATATCAGCGCCGCCTTGAGCAGATGGGAACTGATAATTCACCATTGTTGATTAATATTTGCACAGAAAATCAACATGGTGTAATGTTTATATGTATACATATTAGTGCTGGGAAATTTACCTTGTTAATTTCTGTGATTAATAGTTTCTGTTTAAAAAAAGTTTACACAATTAATGCAGTATAGATTTCTCCCCTTCCTAAACCTTTGTAAGATGGGAGAAAGGTGTCTCAGTTTGTTACTGACAGGCTACTCATCCTTATGCCGATTTTACACTACACGATTTTTACGATTGCTTACCGACAGTTTTGTGGAGATTGCCGACAAAAACCTGAAATAGTAGGCAAATCGGATCCCGATACATGCTCCCGATCGCAATGTATTATCAAAATAGGGTGGGGGAGGGGGCATTGCACCTGCTTCCTGTATGGAACAAACCCATGTACAATGGGCGAAACTTCACTAATGTTTTTCCCCACTTTCTGTGGCTAATTGGGATATATATATTCAGGAGGTATACACTCGATACAACTGCACAGCACAGAAACCAGTTGTGTGGAGCAGTGCATTCGTCACATGCGACGTATGTCCCGGATATTACAAACACGGGAGCGAATTTACTGCAAGGAGAAAGGAGACTTCGCATGAATGAGGCATAACGTGCTGTTTCTCTTCGCATCACCTGTAAATGTGCAACTGCTATCATCTGACCAGTTTCAAAATCAGAACCGTGAAAGAGAGACAACACGTGTGCATGATAGTGTATACTAGACTGAACAGCATACAAATAAAATAATAATATTGAGCACATTAAACTTCAGCCTTCAATACATTTTATATCTGTATACTGTAGTGTCTAATACTGCATTGGCAATGTACAGTACACTTAAGTTTATCTTGACAATAAGCTTGATATGAATTGATTCTGACGTTTTCCAGCAGATTTGTTTAATAATAGGATCAAATGGGCAGAGGAATTTGCTCTTAAATGTGTTTTAATAATGCATCATGATTTTATAAGAGTGAGGAGCAATCTCACTGTAACAATAACCCTAAGATGACAGCATGTCCACTGATTTTATGCCATGTACTGTATACATATACTTGTATCAAAGATTAATACCTGCAAAATTGTGTCTAATTAAAAATCGTAACATTTGAACTTGTACATTTTTATTAATTTTATTTAAAATAAATGATGACTAACCAATTTCTTGCTTGTTACTTAAGACGAAGTATAAATTAAATATATTTATGATTATTTTTTTTATGTTCATTGTAATGTATCGTACCATAATTTAATTGTGATTAATTAGTTATTTAATACTTTTTATTGATTCCCAGCCCTAATAAATATAGAACTCATTTATCTTGTAATAAACAAAGAAATAGATATCATGTGATAGTAAAGTTAAATAGATATTAAATAATCATAAAAAGTATTATTTATGGAATTGCGGGGGAAAAAACACACTCTTACATACTTTGGGTCTCTATAAAGACCGTATACACTTTTGGTACTCAAACCATTATTATTATTTTTTTTATTGTATTTTTTTGCAGTTTTGATTTTTTTTTTGTGCATTACACTATTTATAAGAGATAGATTGAGGAATAATAAAGAGGTTTGGGCACAAGTCCAAAAAATGGATTTGGAATGAGGTCCGGGGTCTCTAAAGACCCGATGTATGCATTTAAGGGTTAAATGAAATAAACAATACTCTCTCTTGAATTGAAAATAAATTAATTTATAGCAGTGTAGATGTACGGTATTGGTATAGCCTACTTTATTATAATAATTTATATCCCTGCCGTCAGACACTGATATACTGTTTACCATATTTGTATATCACCCTGCCTGCATTAGGATGCATTATATCAGGTTGCGGAATGGTATGAAATTAATTAAATTAAAATGGCACTGAGCTTGATGCTGTTTGGTTTACTTCCCAATGATAAGTAAACAAGAGAAAAAAATCTCTGCCTTACACTGTCAAAAAAACGTACAATTTTTGTTTTCATGTGCATGCTATGTCCTTGTTAATATTATTACATACAGAAGCCGCAGATCCATTATGCAAACAAAACTAGAGAGCAAGGCCACCATATAAACCTTCTTAAACAAACTACTGAATGCCACATTGATTCATTCACCCAGACCAGTAAATGAAGACTGATTTGCTGAGGTCCTTTCATTTCAGTCCACTTCTCTGAAGAACATGTCATCATGTCATCACTAAAAAAAATGTAAATAAAATTAAAATAACATTCAAGTTCTAGATAAAAATCACTCTTTTTCTCAGAAAGTACTCTCTCTTCTCAGATTGTAAAAAGGATAGTTTACCCCAAAATTAAAAATTTCTCATCATTCTCTTATGCCATCTAAGATGTGGATAACTTACTTTCTTCTGCTGAATAAAAATGAAGATTTTCAGAAGAATGTCCCAGTTCTATTGGTCCATGCAATGCAATTGAATGGTGACACCATGTAACACAATTTTTGTTCCTGGTAGTAAGTGTAATTTCCTAACTGCTTAAGCCTGAAAAGTATAGAAAATGACTATTATTCCCCACAAACGTTGCTTTTGTGAGCAGGACAGTGCTATTTTTAAATGTACCTATTTCCAATGAGAAAACGGCTGCATTTGTGTCTTTTCGTTCGCATAAAGTCAGAAAAAAACAACATATGAATCCAAATTAACATGTATTTATATATATGTAATACAAAAATGACTACAACAGATTTAGAAGTGAGAAGTTTTTCGAGATATACGGTTATAATGTAAATCACTTTCACGAATCAGCCCCCAAATGTAGTCTCCCATCATGTTCTCTTTATACCGTCCTTGGTAGCGGCATTCAAATTCCAGTATATCCTGATGGAAGCGCTCACCTTGCTCCTCCGAGTACGCTCCCATGTTCTCCTTGAATTTATCAAGATGATCATCAAGGATATGGACTTTTAGGGACATCCTACAGCCCATTGTGCCATAGTTCTTCACCAGAGTCTCAATCAGCTCCACATAGTTGTCAGCCTTGTGATTGCCCAAGAAGCCCAGAACAACTGCGAAAAAGTTGTTCCAAGTCGCTTTCTCGTTACTAGTGAGCTTCTTGGGGAATTCATTGCACTCCAGGATCTTCTTTATCAGTGGTCTGACGAAGACACCGGTTTTGACCTTTGCCTCAGACAGCTTAGGGAAGAAGTCTTGAAGGTACTTGAAGGCTGCAGACTATACAGCTCTGACAAATTGTTTAATAAGGCCCAATTTGATGTGCAGTGATGGCATCCGCACCTTATGGGAGTCCACCAGTGGCTCCCACTTGACGTTGTTCCTTCCAGAGAAAAATCGGTCCACTGTGGCCAGTCCCGCCTGTGGTAGTGTGCCTTGGTGTCCCTGATGTCCCAAAGGCAAAGATAACAGGGAAACTTGGTAAAACCGCCTTGGAGACCCATCAGCAATGCCACCATTTTGAAGTCTCCTATGACCTCCCAGCCATACTCATCATACTTCAAGGTGCCCAGCAAGGTATTGATGCTGTTGCAATCCTCTTTAATGTGCACCGAGTGAGCCAGGGGAAGAGACAGTTACTTGTTACTATTATGAAGCAGCACGGCTTTGAGGCTCCTGGATGAGCTGTCAATGTAGAGGTGCTATTCATTCTGGTTACAGGTGATTCCGATTGCCTCAAACAGACTGGTCACATTGTGGTAGAAGCAGAACCCATCTTGACTGGTGAAGAGGCTGGAAAAAGTTTGCTGATGCTTCCTCTGATCTGCGACTTGCGCGCTTTCATCACACAAGTTCCACTGCTTGAGCCTAAACGTCAAAAGCTAGGCATTGAACTTGGTGAGACCAAGATCTCTAATCAAGTTGTTGATGTCTTTTTGGTTGGGTTAGTATAGGTTTCTCTCCTCAGCTCCACCTCTGAAATCCCTCAAAGTCCATATCCTTGATACGCATCTTGATAAATTCAAGGAGAACATGGGAGCATACCCAGAGGAGCAAGGCAAGTGCATCTATCAGGATATAATAGAATTTGAACGCCGCTACCAAGGACAGTATAACGAGAACATGATTGGAGACTATATTTGGGGGCTTACTTGAGAAAGTTATTTACAGTATAACCTAAAATCTCGGAAAACTGCTCACTTGTAAATCTTTTGTAGTCATTTTTGTATAACGTTAATATAAATACATGTTAATTTGGACTCTATGTGAACGAAAAGTCACAAATTCACCTGTTTTCTCGTTTGTGGGGAAAGTCATTTTCTATACTTTTGAGGCATTAGCAATTAGGAAATAACATTTCCTACCCAGGAACCAAATATATATATATATATATATATATATATAGGTGCTGGTCATATAATTAGAATATCATCAAAAAGTTGATTTATTTCAGTAATTCCATTCAAAAAGTGAAGCTTGGATATTATATTCATTCATTACACACAGACTGATATAGTTCAAATGTTTATTTCATTTAATTGTGATGATTAAAACTGACAACTAATGAAAATCCCAAATTCAGTATCTCCGATACTTAAGACCAATACAAAAAAAGGATTTTTAGAAATGTTGGCCAACTGAAAAGTATGAACATGAAAAGTATGAGCATGTACAGCACTCAATACTTAGTTGGGGCTCCTTTTGCCTGAATTACTGCAGCAATGTGGCGTGGCATGGAGTCGATCAGTCTGTGGCACTGCTCAGGTGTTATGAGAGCCCAGGTTGCTCTTATAGTGGCCTTCAGCAATTCTGCATTGTTGGGTCTGGCGTATCGCATCTTCCTCTTCACAATACCCCATAGATTTTCTATAGGGTTAAGGTCAGGCGAGTTTGCTGGCCAATTAAGAACAGGGATACCATGGTCCTTAAACCAGGTACTGGTAGCTTTGGCACTGTGTGCAGGTGCCAAGTCCTGTTGGAAAATGAAATCTGCATCTCCATAAAATTGGTCAGCAGCAGGAAGCATGAAGTGCTCTAAAACTTCCTGGTAGACGGCTGCGTTGACCTTGGACCTCAGAAAACACAGTGGACCAACACCAGCAGATGACATGGCACCCCAAACCATCACTGACTGTGGAAACTTTACACTGGACTTCAAGCAACGTGGATTATGTGCCTCTCCTCTCTTCCTCCAGACTCTGGGGCCTTGATTTCCAAAGGAAATGCAAAATTTACTTTCATCAGAGAACATAACTTTGGACCACTCAGCAGCAGTCCAGTCCTTTTTGTCTTTAGCCCAGGCGAGACGCTTCTGACGCTGTGTCTTGTTCAAGAGACAGCTGAAACCCATGTCTTGCATACGTCTGTGCATGACTCCAGCTGCAGTCCACTCTTTGTGAATCTCCCCCACATTTTTGAATGGGTTTTGTTTCACAATCCTCTCCAGGGTGCGGTTATCCCTATTGCTTGTACACTTTTTTCTACCATATCTTTTTCTTCCCTTCACCTCTCTATTAATGTGCTTGGACACAGAGCTCTGTGAACAGCCAGCCTCTTTAGCAATGACCTTTTGTGTCTTGCCCTCCTTGTGCAAGATGTCAATGGTCGTCTTTTGGACAGCTGTCAAGTCAGCAGTCTTCCCCATGATTGTGTAGCCTACAGAACTAGACTGAGAGACCATTTAAAGGCCTTTTCAGGTGTTTTGAGTTCATTAGCTGATTGGAGTGTGGCACCAGGTGTCTTCAATATTGAACCTTTTCACAATATTCAAATTTTCTAAGATACTGATTTTGGGGTTTTCATTAGTTGTCAGTTATAATCATCAAAATTAAAAAGGAATGAACACTTGAAATATATCAGTCTGTGTGGAATGTAATGTATACATTATACAAGTTTCACTATTTGAATGGAATTACTGAAATAAATCAACTTTTTGATGATATTCTAATTATATGACCAGCACCTGTGTGTGTGTGTGTGTGTGTGTATGTATGTATGTGTGTGTGTATATATATATATATATATATATATATATATATATATATATATATATATATTATACATACACTCACCTAAAGGATTATTACGAACACCTGTTCAATTTCTCATTAATGCAATTATCTAATCAACCAATCACATGGCAGTTGCTTCAATGCATTTAGGGGTGTGGTCCTGGTCAAGACAATCTCCTGAACTCCAAACTGAATGTCAGAATGGGAAAGAAAGGTGATTTAAGCAATTTTGAGCGTGGCATGGTTGTTGGTGCCAGACGGGCCGGTCTATTATTTCGGAGTATTTCACAATCTGCTCAGTTACTGGGATTTTCACGCACAACCATTTCTAGGGTTTACAAAGAATGGTGTGAAAAGGGAAAAACATCCAGTATGCGGCAGTCCTGTGGGCGAAAATGCGTTGTTGATGCTAGAGGTCAGAGGAGAATGGGCCGACTGATTCAAGCTGATAGAAGAGCAACTTTGACTGAAATAACCACTCGTTACAACCGAGGTATGCAGCAAAGCATTTCTGAAGCCACAACACGCACAACCTTGAGGCGGATGGGCTACAACAGCAGAAGACCCCACCGGGTACCACTCATCTCCACTACCAATAGGAAAAAGAGGCTACAATTTGCAAGAGCTCACCAAAATTGGACAGTTGAAGACTGGAAAAATGTTGCCTGGTCTGATGAGTCTCGATTTCTGTTGAGACATTCAGATGGTAGAGTCAGAATTTGGTGTAAACAGAATCATGCCTTGTTACCACTGTGCATGCTGGTGGTGATGGTGTAATGGTGTGGGGGATGTTTTCTTGGCACACTTTAGGCCCCTTAGTGCCAATTGGGCATCGTTTAAATGCCACGGCCTACCTGAGCATTGTTTCTGACCATGTCCATCCCTTTATGGCCACCATGTACCCATCCTCTGATGGCTACTTCCAGCAGGATAATGCACCATGTCACAAATCTCGAATTATTTCAAATTGTTTTCTTGAACATGACAATGAGTTCACTGTACTAAAATGGCCCCCACAGTCACCAGATCTCAACCCAATAGAGCATCTTTGGGATGTGGTGGAACGGGAGCTTCGTGCCCTGGATGTGCATCCCACAAATCTCCATCAACTGCAAGATGCTATCCTATCAATATGGGCCAACATTTCTAAAGAATGCTTTCAGCACCTTGTTGAATCAATACCACGTAGAATTAAGGCAGTTCTGAAGGCAAAAGGGGGTCAAACACAGTATTAGTATGGTGTTCCTAATAATCCTTTAGGTGAGTGTGTATATTATATATATATATATATATATATATATATATATATATATATATAAGAGAGAGAGAGAGAGAGAGAGAGAGAGAGAGAGAGAGAGAGAGAGAGAGAGAAAATTGACAAATAATTACACAACAAAATAATAATTTACAATGTACAATAAACAATACACACAATATAGAATACACATAATATATAGAATACACATTAAAAAAGTATATAAAGTGTATAAAAAAAATATACAGTAGGTTGTTTTGTAAAGAGAATATAATTTATGACAGTCCAGTGTGAGATAATAAGATTAATAATGTGCAGTGCTGATGTATATTGATCGTGAGCGATCAAGTGTTCAAAAGTCTGACGGCTTGGGGGAAGAAACTGTCATGTAGTCGGCTGATGCAATTCCTGATGCTGCGATACCGCCTGCCTTATGGTAGCAGTGAGAGCAACCCATGACTCAGGTGGCTGGAGTCTCTGATGATCCTCTGAGCTTTTTTTTTACGTTATGATATCAGCGTAAACCTCAATGTCGTCATCAGAGGCGGACCGGAACATCTCCCAGTCCAACCCGGTATCACGCCGAGGCGTGAAATAGACACGCCGGTCCACTCGCGGATGCGTGTCTATTTCACGCTTTGCCTCCTCTAGGCGTGTACATGACACGCGCGCGTCTACGTAGAATACCGGCAGGGGGCGATCGTTTCCTCAACGCCAACAACTCTCCGCGCACCAAAGAGGAAGCGATATATCGCGTTCTCCAGTTCCGGTTAGCAGGATATATATTTTTGTACATAAATACACTTTTTAAATAAAAAAAATATATATATATATATATATATTTATTTATTTATTTATTTACATCAGCACAAGATACTCGACAGCCCACACACACACACACACACACACACACACACACACATATAACAACGTTAGGCTACAGCAACGTTAGGATTTCTTCATGAAAGCAGCACTATAATGAACCTTTATTTGTCACATATGGTCACAAGTGAAAGTAAACGGCGAAATTGGCCGGCATCCTGCCCGCACGAACGTGCAACGCGACGACAACGGTATCGCTTCCTCTTTGGTGCGCGGAGAGTTGTTGGCGTTGAGGAAACGATCGCCCCCTGCCGGTATTCTACGTAGACGCGCGCGTGTCATGTACACGCCTGGAGGAGGCAAAGCGTGACACCGACACGCATCCGCGAGTGGACCGGCGTGTCTATTTCACGCCTCGGCGTGATATCGGGTTGCCCAGTCCATGTGATCAAAACAGTCTTGTAGCATAGAGTCTGATTGGTCCGTCCAGCACTGGATTATTCTGAGGGTGGTTGCTTCCTGTTTCAGTTTCTGCCTGTAAGCGGGCAGAAGCAGAATGGAGGAGTGGTCTGATTTGCCAAATGGTGGGTGGGGGAGGGATTTGTAGCCATCCCGGAAAGGAGAATCGAAATGGTCCAAAACCCGGTCCCCTCGTGTGTTGAAGCTGATATGTTGGTGGCATTTTGGTGCATTGTTTTCAAATTCCAATGAACGCGGCCTCAGGGTGCGTAGTTTCCTGCTCACTTATACTCCCATGCTCAGACATGAGTGCCCAGTCTGTGTCAGCTTGTGGAGGGATGTACACAGCTGTGATAATGACAGCTGTGAATTCCCTCGGTAACCAGAATGGTTGACACAGGAGCATGAGAAATTCCAGATCAGGAGAGCAGAAATACTTGATAAAATGTACATTCCTCTGATCACACGAGGATTTGTTGTTCATAAAACATACACCACCACCTCTTATTTTACCTGAGAGGTCTTTCGCTCTGTCCGCTCGGTGCACGGAGAACCCGTGGGTTCGATGGCTGAGTCTGGAATCTCCACAGACATCCAAGTTTTTGTTAGCCAGATAATGCAACAGTCCCTCATCTCTCGTTGGAAAGAGATCCGCGCTCTCAACTCGCAGAGCTTGTTGTCCAGAGATTGAAAGTTTGCCAGTAGAATACTGGGTAATGGGGGTCGATTTGTGCGATGTCTTACTCTGATGAGAACGCCGGCTCCTTTTCCCCTTTTCCTTCTGCGTTTCCGTGGCCGGGCTGCTCAGATAATGGGCTCCACTGACATGTTTGTAAACAGTGGGTCGGCATTGAGGAGTTTGAAGAATATTGTTACACAGTGAGACCTCTGAATCTACCAAAATGGCAAAGCCAGCATAACCATAATTCGTCAGTCTCCAGCAGTTTAAGACCAAAATATTACTCCCTTTTCCTGTACATACTGCCATTGCAGTCTCTAGGCACGATCATTATTTCAAGCTCAATTACTCTTCCTAGTGCTTGAATCATGCACTGAGCACTAGATGGTGCTATAGGAAGTGTAAATAAGCTTGAAATCATAATCACCAAGGAGACTGCTCTCAAGATCTACAGTGAAAAATTAGTTACATTTGGGTCAGTTCTCACACAAAACCAACTAGATCACTTCAGAAGACTGATTAAACCACTGGATTATGTTTATGCTGACTGTATATGCTTTTTGGAGCTTCAAAGGCCTGATCACCATTCACTGGAATTGTATGGACCTACAGAACTTAGATATTTTTCTAAAAATGTGCCTTTGTGTTCTGCAGAAGAGAGAAAGTTATTCTCTTATTGTTGGTGATTAGAGTATTTTCATTTTTGGTTAAAAATTCCAAGCGTGTTTTTTTCAAATAGTAATACTATTAATACTATGCTGTGAATTTCTTTTTTCATTCCTTTACAAAAAAAATGTGGTGGTTTCTCCACAAATTGATGTAATCGTTGTTGCTCTGCAATTGTTCTGTTAATAACAGCTGTGCTGCTTTTAGCATTATTAAACTATCAAATAATGGGTCAGATTAAAGATGAGCTTTGTGTCACAATTAATTCATAACATGCAGTGTTTTGAGCAAATGCAAAATAATTATATATACATCAAAATAAGACAATCAAAATTGTTCCAATTGACAACAGAACAACTATAAATGCAAACCAACCCGTTGGCCACTACGCCGACCCTACGTGTATGTTTGACGCTGATGCATAAATCAGCCTTAAAAGAATGTTCCGTGTTCAGTACAAGTTTATTTCAATCGATAGCATTTGTGGCACAATGTTGAGTACCACAAAATTAATTTTGACTCGTCACTTCTTTTCTTTAAAAAAAAGAAAAAAGTCAAGTTGTTTAAATTGTCATTTTTAAGGTTTGTTGACAACATTGTCATGGTAATGAAGTTGTAAATTGTCTACAACTTTACACAGAAAAAGGTTAGTAAGTGATTTGATCACACTAAAATCTTGTTTACAAGCATATTGTGTATGTCTTGTGGCTATACTTTTGAAAAAGTGAGTATTTTAATGTTAAAAAATGGGACCCCATTCACTTTCATCCTCGATTTTTGCTTTTTGGTACAGAAATTTTCTTTTATTGAATCTGTCTTTTCTATTTAAGTAAGTGGTTGACTTAAATTCAATATTGCAATATCTTTTTGTTTCAGAAAAGAAGAACATACAGAGCTCCTTAAGAAGACCGAGAGGGAGGGAGGATTCCCTCACAATAGATGTGATTCCCTTGCAAAAAAAAAAACAAAAAAAAATTGATTTTAGTATTGTAACCATAGTTGAACAATGGTATTTGTAGTAAAACGATAACCACAAAATTTACCATAGTTTTAGTAGTAACCATATTTTAACAATGATATTTGTAGTGAAACCATTGTAATAACACAGGACAATGAAAAGTATGGTAATAAAATTAGAATTTTGTGGTTCTTCTGGTGTTACTACCACAATTAAACTATTGTTACTGCTGAAAAAAAAATACAATAAATAAATAACCGTTGTGAAAATTAAAACTTGTTTAGCTACAGAAACCATTGTTTAACCATGGCATACAAAAGAAAGATTTACCATGGTTACTAAAGTCATGTTTGCTACAATTTTACTAATTTACTAAATCAAAACCATGGTTAACTTATTGTGAGGGAGCAATAATAAAGGGTTAGTTCACCCATAAATGAAATTCTCTCATCATTTACTCATGCTCATGCCATCCCAGATGTGTATGACTTTCTTTCTTCAAGAGAGAAAACACATTTGAAGAAAAATAGTAAAATATATTAGGTCAGTAGGACCTTATAATGCAAGTGGTGATCAGACATTTTAAGCTCCAAAAATCACAGACAGTCAGCATAAACGTCATCCATGACTCCAGCCAACCTGTTCTCATGAAAAGTCGTATATAATATACGAGTTGGCTATTTCGTATGGTCTCTCATGATGTTGTTTGTATAGGCTTGTACGACTTAATCATGTACAAATTCCCGGATGTCTAATGCAGAAGCGTGAGTTCTGCACACTTATTAACATTATGCCCTAACCCAAACCCCTTATCTAAACTTAATCAATCAGTAGTTGTGTAAACATGATTTGAAGCTGTTGTGTGTGACAGCAGCAAGTAATTGTTGCGTATTAGATGGAAATGATTTCCAGTGTCATCATTGGCTGTTGTGAAAGTCGCAGAAATGTAAACGAGTGCAGTCACACAAAATCATACGAATTAGCCAAATTTAGAAAGTTTTATGAATCCTGATGATTTTGATATGAGAGTGGTTAAATGAATCACATTTGGTGCACAAAGATCAATATTTAAATACTTTCACTCTAAATCATCGATTCCGGTCAGCAGCAGTGTGCGCATGTAATCGTGTTGGCATGTTCATGCAAGAACTGACGCACGTGCGACACACGTGGAAGAGCAGCGCTGTTTACAGCTGAGTGGGAGGAAATCTATGCAGAAGCTTAGTTGGTTTTGATTTAGATCTGTATTTATATATCTGTTTGTTTACTCACAACGGTACATTTGTGTGCTTATCCTGGATGTCTCAACACAAATTTGTCACACAAGAGTCATGTACGCAGAGCTCTTGTGAATGCGTATTTGGCTACTGACTGAAAGAGATAGAGTTAAAAAGTACTTAAATATTGATCTTTTTCAAAACAAAAAGGATCATATCGCTTTGGAAATTAGTTTATCTGCTGGAGTAGTATGGATTAAGTTTATGCTGACAATCTGTGATTTTTGGCACTTCAAAAGTCTGATCACCATCCATTTGCATTTTAAGGACCTACTGAGCTGAGCTATTTTTCAGTGTTTCTTCAAATGTGTTGTGGTAAAGAAAAAAAGTCATGCACACCTGGGATATCATGAGGGTGAGTAAATAATGAGAGAATTTTTATTTTTGGGAGAACTTTCCCTTTAAGTTAAGCAAACCATTAGTGACAGTATGCTTGAAATTGTATCTAAAGGTTTTCTTGAAGGGTTAGTTCACACAGAAAATTGAAATTCTCTCATAATTTACTCACCCTCATGTCATCCCAGATGTGTATGACTTCCCTTTATCTGCAGAACACACAGGAAGATTTTAGAAGAATAGCTCACCTCTGTAGGGGCATACAATGCAAGTGAATGGTGTTCCAAAAAGCAAACCTATCAGTTTTGGGTGAGAACAGACCAAAATAAAACTCGTATTTCATTATAAAACATAATCAGGAGCCTCCTTGATGATCATGATTTCAAGTTCGATTACACTTCCTAGCGCCATCTAGCACTCTGTGCATGCGTCAAGCACTAGGAAGTGTAATCGATCTAGAACTCATTATCGGGGGCCTGGGTAGCTCAGTGAGTAAAGATGCTGACTAACACCCCTGGAGACGCAAGTTCGAATCCAGGGCATGCTGAGTGACTCTAGCAAGGTCTCCTAAGTAACCAAATTGACCCATTGCTAGAGTCACATCTAGCAACCTCCTCATGGTCATTGTAATGTGGTTCTTGCTCTCAGTGGGGCATGTAGTGAGTTGTGCAGGATGTTGCACAGAATAGCATGAAGCCTCCACACACACTATGTCTCCATGGTAATACGTCACACATAAAACTGAACCATTAACCAAAATTCTTGGATCTTAACAAACCACCAAAAAACATGGGTTGTGTCACCAGCAGGTAGGTGTGTCTTTAAGACCAAAACCTATACAATTTAGAGGGCATCCAATAGAATTTATGTAAAATCTTGAATTGCATAAGGCGTACCCTTGCAGCTCTAGATGCAGACTTGATGTTTTTTAGAATCCTATCCCACACTCCCTCCTCCAGTACCAAGTTTAAATCTTTTTCCCCTTAATCTCTTGAAAGAAGTTAGAGCTCTGTCCCCCAGACACTGAATTAGCAGGGAGTAATACAGTGATGCCTCATGACCTTTTCCAAAAGCAGTAATCACCACTCCCAGAGTATCTGCCGCATTAGGGGGGTGTATGCTACTCCCAGAAATAGTATAGTGTGGGTGGCACAGCTGTAAATACGTAAAGAACAGAGATCTGGGAATCCCAAAATGTTAAACCAAATTTTCAAATGATCTAAACACTCCACTCAAATCAAATACCTTTATTGTCACTCAACCACATACACAAGTGCAACAGTGGGTGAAAGTATTAGGTGCAGTTCCAAGCAACATAGCAGTATGACAATTACAATAAACATCTGATTTACTCATAACACAATTTACACATCTTGTTACACAACACAATATACACCTAATAATATACAAATAGACAGTATACACAAAATAAGAAGACTGTTTAAAATAAAAATATATATTTTTTTTAAAAATAAAACAGTCATCTCTGGATGAAGAGGTGCTGGTGAACCTTCTTCACAATGGCATCTGTGTGGACAGACCATGTGAGTTCCTCAGTGATGTGGACACCAAGGAACTTGAAGCTGCTGACTCTCTCCACCAGTGCTCCATGGATGGTGATGAGGCTGTGTTCTCTGTCTTTTCTCCTGAAGTCCACCACAAGCACCTTGGTCTTGCTTGAGGGAGAGGCTGTGCTCCTGCACCAGCATGTCAAAGGCACAATGGTGGACATTTTAAAGCATGTGGGGGCCACAGACAAGTAGAGGGAAAGGTTGAAAATTAAATTTAAATAATGCACAAAACATTCTCATATAGGTCACCGAGTGTTGTAACCTCCCTCACAATCCACTCTGACCAGCAGAAAGAGGACTTATTAATACATAATTGGGTTGCTCAAAGCAACATTTATATAAATGTCCAAATTAAACACTCTGGACATGTTTGTTCATACCAGGTGTAACTTTACTTCTCCAATTAGTTTGATAGAAAGGCTTTGCAATGGTGAAATAGGGGCAAGAACTTCCTGTTCAATACAAAACCAGGGAGGTACTCTCTCTGGTGGAAGCGACCAATGAGCCAAATGTCTGAGACCAAATGCATAATAATAAAACAAAATCTTGTGTAGGCCTAGCCCACCTTTGTCAATCGGCCTGTGCAGCTTACTGAAATCTGGGACATTTTATATTCCAAACGAAGGACTTCGCTATACTATCAGATTACTTGAAATAAGAGTGGGGGACATCTATATGAAGAGTCTATAGGAAGAGACTGTAGCAGGTAGTTGAATTTTGGAATATAATTAATATAAATAACATTAGCCTTCCCAATCATAGATAAATGTAATGAAGCCCATCTGCCCACATCACTTGAAAAACTTTGTATTAAAATGTCAAAATTAACTTAATTATCACACAAATTTTCTGGGAATAAAATACCCAAATACTTAATGCCCTATTTGGGCCACTGGAAGGCGCTTATCAGTACGCTGTCAGAGCCAAAGCTTCGGATATAGACCAATTAACTCTGTTTCCCGAGAACTTAGATAATTAATTAATAATTCTGTGGAGTCGGGCATAGATCAAGTAGGGTCAGAGATGAATAATAAAAAATCATCCGTTATCATGTCTGTTATCAAATATCATGTTGAAGGACCTGAGTGCGGGCAGTACGGTCATCAAAGAGGCGCTCTCAGAGCTTCGTCGAGCCACGGATCTGTCTCTCGACCAAAGAGATGGCTTGCGCCATTGGCCGGTCTATGGATGCTTCGGTCAGCATGGAGAGACACTTATGGTTGAACCTTTCGGGCATCAAAGACAAGGACAAATTGTTCCTCCTCGATGCACCGTTTTCACCTTCTGGCTGAAAACGGTCATCACCAGGTTCCAGGAGGCAAAGAGTCATTAGAAAGCCTTCGGGCAATTCCATCCTTGCTGCACTCAGGGGGAGAGGCCGCCAGTCACTCAGCCACACCCCGGTCCTTCTAGAAGGGAGGCTCAAAAACAGAGCGTGGTGAATCACGCTCCCCTCGTAGAGACTGGGGACCGGCTTGTCGCCCTCAGCAGCCCCCAAAGCAAGACCTCAGGACTGTCATCTCTAATAAGAGAAAGCCCTGATGGTCTTGCGCCCAGCCTTGTGGGGTTAGCCCCCCTCGGGATGGGGCATGTGAAACATCCACCTGTACCTTCCCGATACTCCCATGAAACCTCTCCATTCCTGCCGACTCTGGTGTTTCGGGAGTTAGTGTTTTCCAGTGAAATGTTGGGAGTCCAGGACACGGAACACTCGACATCCCCTCAACAGGAAGTGTCAAAATTGAAAACCATCTCAGAGAACCTGGCAGCATGGAAGCTACTTCCGGGTGTTTCTATGTGGGTCCTAAGAACAGTAGAAAAAGGATACAGAATTAAATTAGTTCACCGTCCTCCGCATTTCAACGGCATGGTTCCCACTACAGTGAAACCGGAACTAGCATGTCTACTGTGGAAAGAACTGCAAAATCTCTTGGTCAAAGGGGGCCATATAACATGTTCCCCTTGCAGAGAGAGAGTCAGCTTACTACAGCAGATACTTCCTGGTTCCCAATAAGGATGGGGGTTGCATCCGATTTTAGACCTTTGAGGCATGAATCGCTCAGTCAGGGTGTTCAAGTTCAAGATGCTAACCGTCAACCGTCTCAAATTCAACATCATGATTGGTTGGTCACGATCGATCTCTTGGACGAATACTTTTCATATAGAAATTCTACCACAACACAGGAAGTTCCTGAGGTTTGCTTTCGGGGGCAAAGCTTTCCAATATCGGGTTCTTCCATTCGCCTAGCCTTATCACCCCACACATTCACGAAGTGCATGGATGCAGCACAGGCTCCTTTGTGACTCCGGGGCATCTGCATTATTAATTAATAGATGACTGGCTGATACTAGCACAGTCACAAGAACTGGCATTACAGCACAGGGATGTCATCTTAGCTCATCTGGTTTCTTTGGGTTTGAGACTTAATGTCAGGAAAAGCGTTCTCTCTCCCACTCAGGAAACTACCTATCTGGGGGTCATATGGAATTCGATCATGATGCGGGCTCAAGTTGTCCCACTCTAGGTATGTCTTGCAATCGTCAGATGCTAACGACAGACACCTGACGGGCTTGGTAGCGGTCTTAAGTGGTCGTCCAGCTCAAGGGGAATGGGAGGGTAATCGGCGCGATTGGCACATCAACTGTCTCATGTTGATGGCTGTATTTCTGGCCCTGAAATACATCCTCCAGTATCCTGGTGCGGGTGAACAACACAGCAGTAGTCTCTTACATAAACCATCAAGGAGGTCTACGTTCACGCCAGCTGAACAGACTGGCATGGCAGATTCTCCATTGGGCCCAGGGCAAGCTCCTGTCAATCAGAGCAGTTTATATCCCTGGATGCCTGAATGTGGGAGCAGATTTACTGTCCAGATGGAAAATACCGATGGGGGAGTGAAAACTCCACCCCGAGTTAGTGAAACAAATCTGGTTGAGATTTTACAGAGTATAAATGGACCTCTTCACCTCCCAACAGACGGCGCAATGTCCCCTCTACTTCTCTCTGAGTCAACCAGCCCCCCCCTGGGTCTGGACGCAATGGCACATACATGGCCCAGAATGCACCTGTATGCGTTTCCTCCAGTTTCTCTGTTCTCGGGAGTCTTGGCCAGAGTTTGCCAGCAAGGGTCCCGCCTCTTACTGATAGTGCCATGTTGGCCGATCAGGGTATGTTTCTCGCAGATAATTTCTCTCCTCGACGGCTCGCCTTGGGCGATTCCAGACTGGAGGGACCTTCTGTCTCAGGCACAGGGGACAATTGTATTGTTCTTGTACATATTGAATCATTCAAACATTCACAGTGTGGTTTGGAAATATTATGTGAACCCCAAGGCTAAAGACATTAACAAAAGTAATTTAGTCAGGAATTGGAAATCCTGGCATCCAATAAATGAAACGATATTAGAGGTTTGGGTTAGAGCTACGTTGACTTATCTCGAAGAGCTTGGATAGTTATCTGTCCAGAGTTAAATAAAAAGTCTATAAATGGGGATGATTTATTAAAGTGGCTACTCTCCCTAGAAGTGGCCATCCAGCCATGATGATTCAAAGGGCATACAGCAGAATGCTCAATAAGATAAAAAAGAACCCTAGAGTGACAGCTAATAACTTGAAGGAATAATTGGAACCATTTAACATCTCAGTTCATGAGTCTACTATATGGAAAACATTAAACTGGCATGGTGTCCATTGCAGGACATCACGAAGGAAGCCACTGCTTTCCAACAATAATATTGCTGCATGCCTGAAGTTTGCCAAAGAACACCTTGACACTCCTCAACGCTACTGGAAACATTTTGTGGACTGATGAAACTAAGGTTGAATTGTTTGAGAAGAAAATGCAGCACTACGTATGGCGTAAAAAGGGCTTTGCATACAAACATGAAAACATCCTCCCAAAGGTGAAGTACGTTGGAGAGATTATCATGTTTTGGGGCTGATTTGCTGCTGTGGGGCCTGGACCACTTGCCATCATTGAGGGAAAAAAAAATATATATATATAGATATCTTACTATAATGTCAGTGTGGCTGTGCACCAGCTTAAGCTCAGTAGAACTTGGGTGATGCAGCAGAACAATACAGAATATCAGAGCCCAGACATTAACCCAATAGAGATGCTGTGGAATGACCTCAAGAGAGAAATTCACACCAGACATCCTAAGAATTGTCAAAAATTCCTTCTGATTGTTTTGCAGGTTTAATCCGCAGCTACCGGAAATGCTTTGTTTAATTTATTGATGCCAAATGAGGATCAACCAGTTATCAAATCACTTATCAAAAGGGTTCACTTATTTTTGACACAGCACTGTGAATGTTTAAAAGGATGTGTTCAATAAAGATATTATAGTTTATAATTGTTTGTATGTTGTTAGCTTAAGCACATTGTGTTTGTCTGTACTTGTGACTTTGATGAAGATGAGATCAGATTCTAATATCAAAGGGTTTACATACTTTTTCTTTCCACTAAATGTGTACAGTTTACTACAATAACATTTCTGTTTTATAAGAGAATTCACAGACAATTTGAGACAGGTAGGTGTCAGATCATGGCCCATCAGGGGCGATTCCAGGATTTTTTAAATGGGGTGGACAGGGCGGGACCAAGAACCAGTCAGAATGGTTCAGCCCATGGGAAATCAGAAAATTCTATCAGAAATAAATACTGGCTCAGAAAACATTGGGCATGATTTCTAGGCTCTTGTGCAGTGTCCTAATACAGGTGGTATTACATAAAAAGTGGCCTAAAAATAATTAAAAACACAGTGAACTCCAATATGCTGATGAGGCTGTGCAATTTGACATGCCCTATTTGCTATGTGCTCTAAGTCCTCGTGGTGGCATAGTGACGCCTCAATCTGGGTGGCGGAGGACGAATCTCAGTTGCTTACGCATCTTAGAAAGTCAATCCCTGCATCTTATATTGTGGCTTGTTGAACGTGTTACCACGGAGACATAGCGCATGTGGAGGCTTCATGCTATTCTCCGAGGCATCTGTGCACATCTCATCATGCGCCCTACTGAAAATGAGAACTATATTATAGCGACCATGAGGAGGTTACCCCATGTGACTCTACCCTCCCTAGCAACCAGGCCATTTTGGTTGCTTAAGAGACCTAGCTGGAGTCACTCAGCACGTCCTGGATTCAAACTTGCTACTCCAGGGCCCCAGACACAGGGATTTTAACTTGTATTCTAAAACAGACTGATCACTTCTAAATTCTGATTGATGAGCCTCTTTCAAAGGTATTGTCGTATGACTATAAGCGCACACCTGTGACCACACAATATACTGTATATCAATACGGTAAAATTATACATTGCTTGGACACTGTAAAAAGCCCACTGTTAGGATCATGGATTATATTGCTTCTGGTGGAAGAATTGTTCAGATTAATTATTTTATTAAATAATTAATAATAAATATGACTCTGTATTAAACATTGGTGTCTTTCATAATTGTGCTGCTTTTATAAAAGGATAAAGTAACTGGAGTCCATGTGTTACAATAATGTTTACCATCTGCAAAGGGTGTTTTGCTGGAGCTTATTGTTTTTTTGTGAAAACAGCTCCACAAAAACTAAATAAAATAAAAATACAGATAATTCTCAACATAACTTTAACTTTAGTAATTCACAAATGTATGGCCTTTTTGTGCTGCTCCAATAATTTAAGGAAATAACTAATAAGATTAAGTTACTTACCACCAATTAGCACCATTATTTTTATTACCGCCACTCATTCTGAGCTACACACACCCTACACAAGACATAGAAGCATAAATTATTGAGACCGGGTGCTTACTGGAAGCCCAGGTTTGGAGCAGTATGAACACTAAATAAGCATCAACCCAATTACAATAAATGCATAGATGAGGTATATACAGCTTCCTTTGGCTAATTTCTGTAAAAAGCCATAATTGCTCTTCCTCTATAATTTATGAATGTTAGAGAATGTCTGGCAAAGCACCATCACCTATTATTCACCACCCTCTAACTCACACTGCCTTGCTGTCAAAGTGTATGCACATACATTGGCAGTGTCTTAAATCACTGAAACAATTCTCTCGGGAGGGCTGGGTGGGATGTACTTTCCATGTAAAAATGACAAGAAATACAGATAAATACCGGCAATTAGTTCACAGTCTTTTTCTAGACTCACCAAGACAACTGCTTTCCTTCTGTTTATATCCCCCAAGTGCTAAATCTAGGTGCTAAATTGAATTTAAATCATCAAAACTTGAGCTGGATTCTGTAAATGTGGTCACATTTTATCTCTCATTATTTTGTCCTCTGTGTTTGCTTTGATTAATTTAAATGTTAAATATTTAGATGTTATCACTAGATTGAGGTCAGCTTTAAAGACATCAAATATATCATCATTTGTTTACTTATTTGAAAAAAAGTACTTGAGATACACAAATAGGAAGTAAATAGACATTTTACTTATGTTAATGATTCAAATATTGTTAAAAAAAAGTGTAAACACAATTATTAAAGTGCACTTATGTACTAGTGAGCCATTTCTTTCTTTTATAATTTTTTTTTAGACTTCAGTGCCCTTTTCAAATCCTTGTTTCAATCTGTTAATTTAACTTTTTCAATTCACTATTTACTTTTCTCTTTCTTTTTCCATTTATAAATGTATTTTTAATTTGAACAGAAATTATTTGTCGATTATTCCTTTTTGCCAAAAAGGAAATGGGCATACAATATGTTTACATTTTCCATATGTTGATTAAAGCAGTTATATCATGACAAATACAAATGTCCTTGATAATGGGAGTCTGATAAAAATGGATGTCATGAATGGATACAAATGTGATTTTTACTCCACTTCACAGTTTTATGCAACAGTCACACAACTTGTCCTGCAGTTCAGTGTGAGCTCATTGCCCGCAACCAGTTCTGTGCTCTTAAATTTCTCCTTCTATATAATTTACAACACTGTTGCATTGAACAAGTGCTTTCAAAAATGAGAAAATAAGATCCGGGGCGACTGATAAAACATTCAGGGCTATAGCTCAATAGCCAGGGCCTAGTTACGCCCCTGGCAATATGACACTACAGAGCTTCAATGTGAAATACAAAACTTTTTAATCCTCATGGACCATGGTTATACAAAACTGCTATATGTTTAGACAAAAAATTTGCATGCAGGTTTGTGTTATATTTATTTACATTTGAACTTTGAGGGCTATAGATTGAAATTATGTGACTGTGGCAACGTTTTTGCAAAATTATCACTGTAGGTTTGAGGTGAACTGAGGAGTGCTAAAATCAAGTTAAATTTTCTCCAAAAAGATTTTTAAGGTCAATGGTATTTGTATGCCACTCCCCCGCACATACGGGTATAAAGGAGCTGGTGAGCGATAGCTATTTAATTGAAAAATAAGCGAGCTGAATTCCCACGGCTTCCATTCACCTCTGCGCATTACTGCGGCTTCTCTCCCTCTCTGCACAGGTGCACTGCAGAGATCGCCCCTGGGTGCTTCTGCAGAACAAACTAAAAGAGTTTATTCTAAAAGTGTATAATTCCTAAGAGTATATACTAAAAGAGCGGCACACTGCCACCTTGAGCATGGAAATCACTACCCTTCTATGAAAAGGTGCGATAGAGCCTGTCCCTCCAGCCGAGATGAAGAACAGGTTTTACAGCCCCTACTTCATTGTACTGAAGAAAGGCGGTGGGCTGCGGCCAATCTTAGACATGCAAGTACTGAATCAGGCTTTACACAGAATCCCGTCCAAGATGCTGACACAAAGATGCATTCTTTGCATTTGAAGGTCGGCCATACCAGTACAAGGTCCTTCATTTTGGCATTTCCCTGTCTCCTCGCGTCTTCACAAAGATCGCAGAGGCAGCCCTTGCCCCGTTAAGGGAAGTGCACATTCACATCCTCAACTATCTCGACGACTGATTCACTCTCACTCACAGCTCACTCTTGGGACGTGTTGTCTGCTTATAGGGACCTGGTGCTCTCGCACCTCAGCTGGCTAGGACTTCAGGTCAACTAGGAAAAGAGCAAGCTCCTCCTGGTTCAAAGCATCTCTTTTCTAGGTTTGGAGTTCGATTCAGTCTCAATGATGGCGCGCCTCATGAACAAGCACATCAAATTGGTGCTGACCTGTTTGAAGGCATTCAGACAGAAGACAGCAGTTCCACTGAAACTGTTTCAGAGGCTCCTGGGGCATATGGCATCCTCAGTGGTTGCCACACTACTCAGGTTGATACATATAAGACCACTTCAGCACTGGCTCCAGACTCAATTCCCAAGATGGGCATGGCACCACGGGACACGTCGCGTGGCCATCACGCCGATCTGTCGCTGCCTTTTAAGCCCTTGGAATGACCTCACATTTCTACGGGCAGGTGTTCCCCTAGAACAGGTCTTCAGGCACATTGTGGTTACGACCGACGCCTCTTAGATGGGCTGGGGTGCTGTATGAAATGGGCATGCAGTCGCCGGCTCCTGGATTGGCCCACGGCTACATTGGCAAATCAACTTCCTTGAGTTGTTGGCAATAATGCTCACCCTGTGGAGGTTCCGGCCGTTGATCCAGAGCAAGCATGTGTTGGCTCGGACAGACAACATGACAACTGTAGCATACATCAACAATCATGGCGGTTTACGCTCCTGTCGTATGTCACAACTCGCCTGCCGTCTTCTCTTCTGGCCCCCTGGACTGCACAAATATGCATTTCCCCCTGTGAGCCAACTTGCACAGACCCTGTGCAAGGTCAGGGAGGATGAGGAGCAGGTCATCCTAGTAGCACCCTTCTGGCCCACCCAGACTTGGTTCTCAGACCTCACACTCCTCCTGTCATCCCCTCCCTGGCAAATTCCCCAGGGGATGGACCTTCTTTCTCAGGGACGGGGCACCATCTTGCACCTGCGACCAGACCTCTGGAACAGTCTGGCCCCTATGCCTTGAAGTGTCGTCTGTTCGCTAAGTGGTGTTCTTCCCAACGCAAAGACCCCCAGAGATGCACAGTCAGGTCGGTACTTTCCTTCCTGCAGGAGAGGTTGGAGGGATGGCTGTGTCAGACTCCACTGTGTACATGAGATGAAATAGCTGAAGCAACCACGTCATGAGTTGCGCTTCTATTAATCTTTTGGCTGATGTGTTGACTCGCTTGCTTTGTTAGACTTGAACCTCTGTCTCCTGCATTCAAATCAAACACTTTATCAGTCACGCCACCACACAACTTAGTCTTGAAAAAATCTTTGAAATGTACTGTAGTTGGTTATGTAATGCAAGCATTCAATTATATTGTGTTTCAAATCATGTGTTATATTAAAAGTGCTTTGATGTCATAAGATGGTATTGTAGCTGAGCAAACATTCGTGTTAATTAAGTGTTTATCTTCCTATGTTACTATTGATTTATAGGAGAGTTAATAAAAGTCATTGTTGTTGTTACCAGAGTTTATTTCACCAGAAAATGTCTGGGTTACTGTTGCAACCCTGTTCCCTGATGAAGGGAACGAGACATTGTGTCGATGTAGTTACACAATTGGTTTGATCTTGAGAGCCCCAATCACCATTGCTTAAAATAGAAAAGGCTAATGAGAATTGGCAAGTGGAATTTACATGCTACTCTTCGCCATGGACATACGGATATAAAAGGAGATAGCGTCACTCATTCAGATTTATGCTGAGGAGCCGATAGAGAGTCCCGGCCATGTCAGCAGATGGTTCAGCGCCGCAGCAGGAGGGACACAACGTCTTGTTCCCTCCATCAGGGAACAGGGGTAACACCAGTAACCCAGACTCGACATTGTGTCGATGTAGTGACACTAGGGGTTTCTATAGGAAACGCTGCAGGCGCTGAACCATGACACAATGTACGGAATAGTGGACACAGACGAGCTGCTGTGTTCCCCGCAGCGAGTGCTCGACCATGTCGTGACCTTTCAGTGAGTTTTGGTATTGCGTCTCCCTAGTCCCGTTAAGGGTGGTGGCCTTTCCTGATATTTGCTGTTAAGCAATTTCCCACCAAGCACCCTTTAGAATAATGCTGGGTAGTGCTATTCCTTCTCCAGGAGGAAGGGCACTATGGAGACCACATCCTATGGAGTTTAACATGTGGAGAATACCTCACATGGACTTACCAACAGGGAAGTTCACATATGGAATGATAACACCGGGAGGACCCTATCTACGGAGAGGGTGCACAGCAAGAGTAGACAAAGCAGAGCGAGGATCTGATGAGGGGAAACACAGGGTTCCTGAACAGTGGAAATGTGTCACACGGAATTACCCAGAGGGGAATAACCACAAATGGAGCACTGAGCTCAAGTACATGGGCTCACCTAAAAAGGGGCATACCACGAGTACTGGGCCTGGTGCCGTAAATCCTCCACCTAGTTCACACCTGAACAGTGCTTAGTCCGGGGTTCACCAGATACGGGGAACTGTTGTGGACAAAAGGAACACATTATCACTTATAAAAAAGGCAAAAGAAATGACAAGTGTCTTCCTCCTCATAATGGAGCACTTGCAGGTTCACCACCTGGGGCCGAAAGGGAGTGGTGGGAACTTTGGACACATAACCGGGCCGAGGTCTCAAGATCTCCAGGCATTCGCTGATGACAGAGAGCACCTACAGGTCCCCCAACCCTCTTGATGGAAGAGACTCCCACCAGGATTGCTGTCTTCAGAGACAAAAAATACTGAGCTCAGCTTTTTTCTAGGGGCTCAAAGGGGCTCTCTGTTGGGCAGTAACTCTGTAGAGCTTTCGGTTTCCGATGGTGAAACCGAAATATCGTCCTCATCGTGAGCCGCGAATGACACATTAAGACCTTGAGACAGGCCACCAGCATCACTCGACAGCTCTTCCGGATAGAACGAGCATGCTGGGGGATGGAAGGTCTACGGGGGCTGAGCTGGTGGAAATGTTCCCATGTCCACATCCAGATCACCCACAGTGCTTGCCGACCCGGCCGGCTGAGCATTAGCCCAGGACGGACCAGTTTGGGGAGCAGCCGTGGTGGCTCCTTGCTTCATGAAGAAGGAAGTGAGTCATGACCGCAACATTCTCACGGGCATGTTCTCAAAATGAGAACATGACCATTTCATGAAAGTTGCCTTGGTATGCTGGTGCCCCAAGCACTCGAGACAGATTTCATGGCTGTCCAGCGGTGATAACGTCACATCCAGTAGCGCAAACATGGAAGTACATCTTTAAAGGACATCTTTATATACTCTTATGAATATACTTTTTTAGCACATGCAGACTCACTGCTGAAGCACCCAGGGGAAGCACAACACTTGATCGTGCGTGGGTGACTGCTGATATGTGCTGTAAAATCCAGCAGCATCAGCAAATGGTGAGAGGACGAACACTATGCATTTGGCTCCGAAGAAAAAATCTGAATGATTGACGCACGCCATCTCCATTTATACCATAATCCGGGCATGCAGATTGCACTCGCCAATTCTCATTGGCCTTTTCTATTTTAAGCAAAGGTGATTGGGGGTCTCAAAATAGATTAAGTTTAATGCAGTTATTTTCACATATCCCAAATAAGCTGGGGTCAGAGTGCAGGGTCAGCCATGAAACAGCACCCCTGGAGCAGATAGGGTCAAGGGCCTTGCTCAAGGGCCCAACAGTGGTATCTTGATGGTGCTGGGGCTTGAACCCCTGACCTTTTGGTCAGTAACCCAGAGCCTTAACCGCTGAGCTACCACTTGCCCCAAGATCAAATAAGATCGAACAAGATCAAAACCCTAGTGTCACTACATAACACAACATTGAGTGAGTGACAGACAGGGAACTAAATCTATATGTAGAATAAGGCAATTTTAACTAATCAACTACTATTATAAATAAAAATAAATCAGGAGAGAAACTATGTCTATAATTTGTCCATAATTCATGGAGGTCCAGACTTTAAACTCATTGTTTTAATGTACTTCATTGTACATGTTTACAAGTTTACCATAGTTCTTTAATTGTTTAACAGTGGAATGTATATGGCCATGTTGATGGTTTGTAATTACCAGGGATATGTAAATGTTCAGTAGTTAGTTTTCTAAAAAATAATAATAATAATTTTATGGAAAAACAAAAATTAGGTCTATTTTCTCCCAAAAAGATTTCATTTGAAACTTTATTTTTTTTTTGTTATAATAGCAGTTACTTTAACTACAGTAAAAAAATGATACAGTTTTTGAAAAGCCTTGTAATTTATGTAATTAGAACATTCTCAGTAGAATTCAAATGGAACACATACATATTGTGCTCTGCACCACAATACCCAGTAAAGCAGCCTTGCAAGAGTCATGCAACAGATCCATGCTAATCTCTGGAGCATGCTGTTGTGCGCTGTGGTGGTTCACGCGACATGTGAAACCAGGCTTCAATTGTACCACACAGAGGCGTTTCAGTTGAGATGCATATTTAGTGCTTTAAAAGGGCTAAATACTCCAAATGTGTGAGAGTTGGCAGCCCTGCTGTGGTATCCTGTAGGTCAACTGGTAGAGCATGGTGATAGCAATGCCAAAATCATGGGTTCGATTTCCAAGAAATACAAAAACTGATCAAATGTATACATTGAATGCACTGTGAGACTTTGGATAAAGGTGTCTTCAAAATGCATACATTTACATGTATTCACCTTATTTTTCAACAAAATTGGGCACAGCTATTTCGAACTTCAATGTGTAACAATTCCGGGATAAGCCACCTTTTTTATTTTTGAGGAACAAAAATAATACATTATTTTGCTTTATATTGCAGGCTGGCAAAATATCTGAAATATCATCATATCATTAACATTGATAATTATTTTCAGAAACACAATGATTGGGAGTGCAAAAAGTTTTTTTCATTCACTGCATTGTAGTCGTGAATTGCACATTTCAACAGTTAAAGCAGAAATGAATATTAACCAACATTCACATACAAGACCTAAAGACTAGAGAAACACTATGCATAAATATATGTGCAGGTAAATAAGGAGAACATGGAACAGTTGTGAATAATCAGTACATGACAGTATACCTCAAAAAAAGTAAGGTTAAACAATTCAAACCTAGTGTCCCCCAGTTGTCATTAGGGAGATAGATTTTTTCTTTTTCCACTTATGGAATGGTATGGAAGCCAGTTTTTAAAAATATGTGATTCTGTTTGTCACAGTGTGTTTCCTTCGTGTTTCCAAGGACTCTTATTTTGAAGTGGTTTATGTCCTCTCTCTTCTGTTTCCCCCAGACTTCATTTCCCATAATGCACTTCCCTCATCACTGCCATCTGTTCCCCATTGTTCTCACCTGTTATCCATTCCCTCATTAGCTCTTGTTTGTATAAATCCCCTTTAGTTTGTTTCCCACTTTTTCAGTTCCTGTTTGTTGCTGTTTTAGTTCAAATCTGTTTGTTTCATTAACACATTTTGCCTCATTCAAATCCTGCAATTAGATCCAGCGTCACCTGTCTCATCACAGCAACTACTTGTTACAGAGGAACTGACCAAATATGGATCTAGCGGCAGTCCAAATTCTCCTACTCAGACAAGGGGACCGTCCAGTGGAGGATCATGTCCATGATTTTTTTAGAACTAGTGAATTTAGTACACTATCTTGACCACTCTCTGGTGGTTTTCTTCCGGACCAGTCTGAATAGTGCACTGAATGGACTGATGCCTCTGGCTAATCCAAATTGTACACTCTGAATATGTGGAGAAGGCTCTGGAATTTTGCGGTTCCCCTTACACAGTGGATTATGGCGGGAACCCCAGGCCAAAACCTGCATCCACGGCTCCTTACCAAGCCTCCCACGGCTACTTGGTCTAAGCCTTCCACGGCCACAGCACCCATGCCTGCTATGGCAAATGAGCCAGCGTTCACACCTGTTTCAACCCTAGTGGAATTTTCGGGGGGGCACCATGGCTCAGCCCTTCGAGCCTCCCCAAAGCAGTGCTCACGACCACGGAGGTCGTTCCCCAGTCAAGTCAAGTGGTTTTTATTGTCGTTTCAACCATATACAGTTAGTACAGTACACAGTGAAACAAGACAACGTTCCTCCAGGACCATGGTGCTACATAAAACAACATAGGACAAACACAGAACCACATGAGACTACACAGACTAAATAAAAATACATATATAAAATACCTATATAATACCTATATAAAGTGCACGTGCAAAAATGTGTGCAAAAGTACGGGACAGTACAATACATTTCTAACAATGAACATTACAATAGGCACAGTGATAGACAGTGCAGCGCCGACCAGTATACAGTAGTGCAAAAAGATGACAGTTACTAAAAATGCGAAATGTAAACATAACATACTATGATATAGTGTTCTATGCACATAGGAGTTATTGAGGTAGCAGACAGTTATACAGTGGCAGTTATTAAAGTGCAACTCAGGACACGTGTGTGTGTGTATCAAACCAGTCTCTGAGTATTGAGGAGTCTGATGGCTTGGGGGAAGAAGCTGTTACACAGTCTGGTCGTGAGGGCCCGAATGCTTTGGTACCTCTTGCCAGACGGCAGGAGGGTAAAGAGTTTGTGTGAGGTGTGTGTGGGGTCGTCCACAATGCTGGTTGCTTTGCGGATGCAGTGTTTTATGTAAAGGTCTTTGATGGAGGGAAGAGAGACCCCGATGATCTTCTCAGCTGTTCTCACTATCCTCTGCAGGGCTTTGCGGTCAGAAACGGTGCAAGCCCCAAACCAGGCAGTGATGCAGCTGCTCAGGATGCTCTCAATAGTCCATCTATAGAACATAGTGAGGATGGGGGGTGGGAGATTGTGCTTTACTCAGCCTTCGAAGAAAGTAGAGACACTGCTGGGCTTTCTTGGTGATAGAGCTGGTGTTGAGGGACCAGGTGAACACCAAGGAATTTGGTGTTCTTGACGATCTCCACAGAGGAGCCGTCGATGTTCAGCGGGGAGTGTTCACCTTGTGCTCTCCTAAAGTTAACAACCATCTCTTTTGTTTTGTCGACATTCAGGGACAGGTTGTTGGCTCTACACTCCAAATGTTTCTTAAATTAGTGTTGAATTGCTGCTTGAATTTTTGTGCCAGGAGTGGCATAAAATCACCTAACAGCAATGTTAGGCGAAGGGAGTGAGGTTTAGTGGGGTGAGTGTAACGGGAGCCAACTGGTAGATAGCTGTGCAGTGTGTAAACCTCACTGTACTGACCTCAAGAGGTGCACTAGCGACTGACGCTAGGGGCTGTAGCCTTTAGCCTCCTTGATAGCATACCCGCCTCCCATGCCGGTTTGAGTCCCGTACAGAGTGGGCTGAGCAGAACCGGTTACAGAGGGAAGGATAATGATATATTTTTTCCTGAGGATTTCCTTGTAGCTATTCCAATTGGGCTGATGCGAAATAGTTAGAAGGGGGGAATTTAATATTTTCGAAAATAAGGTTGTCCACTATGTGGGGTTCGGCTGTAAATTGTTGAATACATGGCAACTGCATGAGGAGGCGCTAGAAGGAGAGTAGCAGATAAAAGTGTATATGTTGGGGGATGAATTGATACTGTTGGAGCAAGGATGGGATGGGGAGAGGGGCAGGAGATTGGACCATTGGCAAAGGCAGCCTCATGCTCAGGTCTGGTCCATGGGTAGGTAGTTTAACGGTAGTTAATGGTAGAGTGAGGGGAAAATTAGGGAATCTGGACCATTGCCGTGGGTGGCCTCACACTTAGATCTGCTCCATAGATAGATAAGTTAAACTGAGAAGATATTGCAAAAACCTGTTCTGAAGGGGGAAACATTAGAATTGAAGCGGTGGAAGAACCATTGTGTGGAACCAAGGGCTGTGGATGTGGAAGTGCTGGCGGACCCTATTCATCTCAATGTCACTTTGCTGTGTATAGTTTTTAATTTAATTTGTGGTTCAAATCCCTGATTCAGCGATACTTTTACATTATCATCTTGTCTGTTGTATGCTACAAAACATAAAAACTCAATCACTCAGTGACTTTCAGGGATAATTCACTTCCAAACATACATTCAATAATCATTTATTCACCTTCATGGTGTTTCAAACCCATATGACTTACTTTCTTCCAAGCGCACAAAAGCAAAATGTTAGTTACATTACATTATCACATAATTAAATAATGCTAAACATTGGCTGTTTGATCAAATTGATGACTGCATCACAATTTAACACAATTAATCAATATATGTGCATATATATAGAGAGAGATATAGAGATTTTTTTTATTTTATATATATATATATATATATATATATAAGTATTGGCAGTGACATACATTCTTTTTTGCATAGTTTGCTGCTTCAGTTTTTGTAGATTATTTTTTCACATGTTTCTATGGTATACCGTAAAACAATGATAAGCATTTCATGAGTTTTAAGGCTTTTATTGGCAAAAACACTAAATTTATGCAAAGTGTCAATATTTACAATGTTGACCCTTGTTCTTCATAACCTCTGCATGCTGGATATCAGCTTCTGGGCCAAATCCTGACTGATGGCGATCCATTCGTGTCTTATCGGAGTGGATCACAATTTGTGTGCTTCTGTTTGTCCAAGGATTGACCACAGGTTCTCTGTGGGATTAAGATACGGGGAGTTGCCTGGCCACGGATCCAAAATTTCAAAGTAATGATCTCTGAGCCACTTCATTATAACTCTTGCCTTGTGACATAGTGCTCCATCATGCTGTAAAATGCACGGATCATCACCAAATTGCTCCTGGATCGTTGGGAGAAGTTGCTCATATGGGAAGTTTTGAGACCATTCTTTATTCATGCCAGGACTCATGGTAGCGTTCACCTTTTCTTCTCCAGACTATCGATTTTCCAGATGTCCCAAACAGTCGGAAGGGGGCTTCATCAGAGAAAATAACTTTGCACCAATCTTCTGCTGTCCAATCCTTGTACTTCCTGCAGAATTTCAGTCTGTCCTTGATGTTTTGACTCACAACAACCTGCTGCCAATATTGAGCAAGCTCTGCACTGGTGCAGAATGTTGTGCCAAATGAAATGCTTATCATTGTTTTCCAGTATACGATAAAAAACATGTAAAAAAATTATCTACATATACTGAAGCAGCAAACTTTTCAAAACACAAAATGTATGTCACTGCCCATATTTTTGGCCTCGGCTCTATGCGGACTTGGGCACAAAGCACAATATGTTCATGGTACTGATCTACAGTTCTCTTTCTCCCCATCAGAGGAAGAGTTGGCTGTCGGAAATTAGCCAACTTTGTGGCAGGGTATATTTACCACTGTCATCATTCTTCACCAATAATATGTACAAATTTTATAATGGAATTAGTTTAGGAATCTTGGCAATGTTCAACTAACATTATATGAAGGACAAATGATCAAATTAGAAATCTGAATAAAGTCATTAAATGTATGTCTGATCACTCGGCCATGCTGAGTGGCTCAGTTTGAATCCCGGCCCATACGACTCCACGTGCCGAAGTGTCCTTGGGCAAGACACTGAACCCCAAGTTGCTCCCGATAGCAGGCTAGCGCCTTGCATGGCAGCTCTGCCGCCATTGGTGTATGAATGTGTGTGTGTGAATGGGTGAATGAGTCAACAGTGTAAAGAGCTTTGAATACTGATAAGGTTAAAAAGGTGCTATATAAGTGCAGACCATTTACCATTTGATATGATGTATCTGTTTACTCTTTAGAGTAATAATATTATCATGGCCATCAAAAATAATATCACAAATATGTTTGAGCATGGATCACAGATCTTTTAAAAATCAATTGATGAGACTATTTATCAAAATATACCACATTCAAGTTCTCTTTAAAAACAAACAAGAATTTATTTCTAATCTACAACATAAAAACTAAACTATTACACATAGATAAACATACAAACAGGTTGGTGAGTGAGCTCTGACAGAAGGTGAACAGAAATTATATTTTTATGAGAAAATGTAACTTTGTGTTCTTTATGAGAACCATAAATACTTTATTTATTATACCACAATTTACAATCGGGTAATTATTTAAATAAAACACCAGCTCTTTCTTACAAAAGTCTGGAGGTATACTTGCGTTGCATTGTTTTGGGTCTTTGGCTCTTTGGCTGGGTCTGTAGGAAGTTCTGGTTGTTCTCGGTCAATGTTTTTATATGCCAGATGGTTTGGTGCTGGAATGATCAGGTGGGGCTTTGAAATGAGGCTTCCTGCAAGGGAGACTTGTGACTCCCTGTCATGTGTGTGAGCTGTAGTGCGGAGATCACTTCTCAAAACTTTGTGTTCTGAGCTTTCCTGAGCTCTACATTGTGTGGAACTTGGGATGAAGGGGTACCAAAGCAAAGCCAGCCGAAGAAGGACTAAGAGAAGAGCAACAGCGAAGAGAGAAGAAGGGAGAGAGAAAAAAAATATGAGAGTACCCCAAAGGTGTCTTGAGCCAATCAGCAGTGTGTTTTGCTGGGTCACAAGGTCATTGCTATCCTCCCCTCAAGATGATTGTGTTTAAATATGTCTGTTTCCTGCTCAAAATAGGGCAATGTTTAATCATGAACATTTATATCATGAAATCTGTAAGGATTTTTAGCAAATAACACTCATTGGCATTCAAGACATGCAAAATGAACCTCAACAATAGTAAATTCAACATACTAGTTACAAAACATGAAAATAACTGATTCAAAATCATAATGGTTATTTAATTGAGTTTACAACATGGGTAAGGCTTGGCGATGTGTCATTTTCATCTACTTGTAGTACAACAAATGTAGCATGAGTCATAGTATTGTATCCTTTATGTCCAAATTAAAATAATAAATAAGTAGAGTACATTTTGTATTATGAAAGGTTTTCAATTATTGTTTCGGTACCATGTCTAGAAGCAGCCTCTATTTTATTTCCTTGGCCCAGGAAATGGTGGCCTGTTGAGCACCTTTAACAAGCCACCATCTTCCACAAAAACCATCTGCTTGTCTGTACTGTGCACATCAAACCTAATCTAGGTTTTCTGTAGAACTGCTGTAAAAAAGCTAATATAAATGAGAAACCAAAATAAAATCTTAACAAAGCTGAGGGGTTGGTCTAGGCTGATTTAAACGTAGCTGGTTTTCCAGCTAACATGTTTAGTCAGTTCTGATTTCTGGTTTGTGTGCAACTGTGTTGAGCTCTGTTGTTACTCTCGCAGTGGCAGACCTGTTTTTAGATTAAACAAAAAGGTTTTCACTTGAAAGCCCCCTCTAGCAAGCATGGGTAACGTCACTGCTGCTCTCATGCACTCTCATGAACATGCACAGGACAGCAACGGTTGGTCAAGAGTTTCATTTTATAATACATTTGAATTTGGTTTGTTTCTCACCAAACCTAATCATACACTATGCCTGCAGAACAAGACATGAGTCACATTCAATAATTTAATAGACTTTTGAATTATACTTTAACATCCTTTATGAAGTATGAAGCATGAAGAATTAGTCTCCATAAATTGCCATTTTATGACATCCCTCAACTATTTTTTGTCCCACATTTTTTCCCTTTGTGTAAAAAAAAAGGAAAGTCTTATGGGGTGGTAACAACAAAGGGTTAAGCAAACAATGACTGAATTTTCATTTTTGGGTGAACTATTCATTCAATTAAAAGATGTAGAACAGGAGAATGGCAGGTAGTTTGGGCAGTGTTCAAGAGTAATAGTACAGAGAGGTATAATATCCTGTGTTGACGGTTAATTAACCTAGGTTAGGGGGAAGCAAGGTTGATCATATATCATACTCTTATCCGCAGCTCCATTTACCATCCCAATCTAGGGAATGTATTTCTCTTTTACAGTGAGGGGTAAAGGGTTTGAGGAGATGAGCATTGTGTGGCTGGGTGGAGAGGACATATGTGAAAGTCAAATATTCATTTGTCTCATTTCATAATGAGAGGGAACATAGAAAAAACAGGACTGATATTCCAATGGGCCTAATTAAAATTGGTGAGAGCTTGAGGAAAGGAGTTGCACTGAGGTGATTTTAGACTCATCTCAAATGAGAAGACCTAATTAAGAAGACTGATGGCCTTTACTTAGAAGCCGCATGAGATGTTTTGGGCACTTTGTGTTTGTCTTCAGATGTGCAGATCACTTGGATAAACCACTGTCTATATCAATGTAGGCAGGACAATTAAGAAATAAGGTCCAGCCAGGAAAATGGAAAAGGAATTCAAAACAATTAGAATAATTATTTTGATTGTGATAATAAACTGAACACTTATGCTTGGACCAGAGCTTTATCAAGTCTGCTAAATACACCTAGCAATTATGGGTGTGCAGCAAAGTCATTATTGGTATAATGTATGTATCTGTTTATCTTTACTTGGATGTAATAGAATTCGGGCAGGGTTTAAACTGGAAGTGTGTCAAAACTCAATGAAAAGCACATTTAAAAAAATAAAATAAATAAATAATAATAAAATATATATATATATATATATATATATATATATATATATATATATATATATATATATATACACACACATATGTAGTATGTGGGTGACGTATACGTCGCCCATTGGTTATGTGTGGAGGATCAAATCAGGAAGAGGGTATTTAAATGGGCTGCGCCTATGGTGTGATGCGATCGGTTGTAATACCCGCCCCCTTTTTGTTGTTGTCATTTTGGCGTGACGGGCTGCAAAAGAAAAGGTATGTGTAAGCGCTTGCGTTTGATCCACTTGTTTATGATGTGATGTCTAGATATTCTCTGTGGGGGCATAGACTGGAAGGTAGCATGTTGATCATTTGGACCATTTGAGATCGGATGGCCTGGGGTTGGCTGGTTATTTATGCAGGTGAGTGGCGTTTACATCGATTCAGGGTTAGTTTGCGTGTGCTTATAAAGTGTATGATTACAGAGTTCTGTGGCGTGGGACGTTTAATGGTGACTGTGCACCAGTTGCGGTTTATTTGTGCAAGGAAAATCGGCTTACCCTCGGTATGTATGGATGATTGTTCTTCTGCTATGATCTGATTTACCTTGTTTTGACTTTTTAAAATGTATCTGCTTTGGATAGGCTGTGCATCGCGGACTGCTATATTTAGCAGCGGCGTGAGTGGCCCGGATGGCGCTGCTGTTTCGCTTGGATGTTATGATTTTCTTATTTTTATTTTCAGTTAACCTGGTTTGCGTGTTTGTCTGAAAGTGCAATGGTGAATTGAATTTGTTTACTTTCTTTGTTTTCACTGAGTTCTATTCTTTTGTATTGTACGTGTCAGTAATTTACCCTGTTTCTTTAGGGTTGATTTACTGAATATTTTGCTCCTTTTTGTCTGTTTGTAATTCAGTTAAGTGTTTGTTTCCCTTTTTGTTTTTATGAGAGACTAAGGGAGGGATGTTTTCTCCTGTATCTGAAGACTGACTATTGTGATTTTATTATTTTGTATTTATTATTTGGGACATTATTTCGTTACTAATGGGTCTTGGGTTGTGAAGGTCTAGATCACTGTCTCCCCTTGACCACATTCATGGTGGTATTGCTTTATAAGGTGTGTGTGAAATTTGTGTTTTGTATTTGTATTAATTTCTTTTTTTGTGTATTCATGCAGGAGCTGAAGGCCACTTGCGCGGGTGCCCTGGGGCTGTGGTAGTGGGATCTCCTGTTCACTTGAGAGTGCTGTATTTCACCAGTGTGGTGTGGTAGTGTGTGAGTTGAGTGAGCTTTTGTTGCTTTCCTTGTAGATCACTTCCAGCAGGGGTGCCTAAAGTAGATGTCCTTCAGCCCTGCATGGTTGTGTGGATGAATGTGTTTTACCTCAGTTAGATTCAATGTTTCTTTTTTTTCTTCTTTTGATGTGTTTGTTTTTTGTGACTTGCCGTTGCGGTAATTCTAGACTTCAATTCATCTCATTAATTCTTTTTGTGTATGTTTTGAATTTGAAAGTGTTTCGTCCAATGCCCTATTAGGGGGTGGTTTTATGGGTGCCTGAGGTTTTATTGTAATAAAACGAGTTTTGTAGAGCCCACGACTCTGCCCATTTATTCGCTGATGACGAACCTGTGTGCTTGAGTATGCAAAAGCCGGTGGCTTGTGTTTAATTCTTAGGGTACAAGTCCCTAGGTGGCGTAGTCAACAACCAAACATATATTTGAAATTACCTCCTAAAATTAGGCTGATTCCTGTTTTGCCGGTAACCGTTCGGTCACAAATATATATATATATATATAAATTTGCTCTTTGTATCAGAAATTAATAACGACAACAAGACTTCTTAAGGACACAACAGTAGGGCTGGGCAATATTGCTACCAAATTTTGACTATATCTCAGTATTCTTCAAGGCTATTAGATGCATACAGTAGATATGTAAGTGTAAGCATAATTCTAACAGGAAGATCTTGGGATTCATTCTGTCAGGTGTACCATCCACAATATAGCCTCTGCTTTATAAGCCCACTTAGCATAAATCTGTTGTTTTCGCATCATACACTGTCTAATGCCACATCATTATTTGCGTTTACATAGCCTTTTGATCTGCATGGCATCTGCCAGTCCCTCTTCATTTCAGTTGTCTTAAGTATAGTAAGACATAGTAAGGCGATTTATATGGTAAGATAACCATTTAAAGGCAATTTCCATTCCTTAACTTACATCAATAATGTATATGCTTTGGCCTTATGTTTACTTTTCATTATATATCATAGTAATTGCCTGGAATGTATTTATATTCCCTTCTTCTAGAATACCACTCTCTGATATTACAGTTCACATACTATTTCCCCTTTGTTTCTCTGGTAAGTGCATCCATGCTCAACCATAAATGTGATAAAGTTCATTTTTTTGGCCAATTAAGCTTTTTGCAATTATTTAAAATGCATCTGATCAATCTGCACAATAATCTAGAAACAATGTGAATCAATACCACAACTTAAGCAGCAAACTTTGCAAAACACAAAATGTATGTCACTGTCAATACTTTTGATTATGGCAGTTTGTACATTCCTTCCAGGCATTGTTTGTGCAATACCCCTGCAAAAGCACAATGTTAGTGTTGAGCCCTACAATAAGGGTAATGTCATTTGTGCATAGCCCTGCAGAAGGCAAACAATGTTTGCATTTGAGCCCTACGATGAGGGCAAGCATTGTGATAAGGGCAAGCATTGTTTGTGCAATACTCCTGCAAAGATAAACAATGATTTCCATGTGAAGGGAGAAAAAATGCTTTATTTATCAACCACATATGTGATGTCATAGGATGCTTGGAAGCATGACCGAAAGACATGCCGCAGTTGGGGCACCTGGATAGCACTTTTGCACTCCTTAGGTGACAGCAACTTTGCAGGTCTTTAATAGATGAATTAAGCCAATAGCAAAACACACCACAGTTGCAGCACCTGGACAGCACATTTGTGCTGCTTAAGTGATGGATTGAACAAACACCAGGAGCACTGAAGTTGCGGTGAAGCATAGCCAAAAGGCTTAATGATTGCGTTGCATATGGACCTTGTGAAAATGTTGAGCATGGATGCACTTACCAGAGAAACAAACGGAACATTAAATAAGAACTGTAATATATAGTGGTGAGAAGGGAAAAAATAAGGGAAAAAAATTAATAATACAATTCTAGGCAATTACTACAATATATTATGAAAAGTAAACAATAGACCAAAGCATATCAGTAATTTGTGAGGTTAAGGAATGGAAAAGGCCTTTAAATGTTTCTTACTACTTGAAATCTTTCAAAAACTCTTCTAAATCTTAGATGACTGAAAGGTACGGGCGAATGCCATAAGATGCAGATCAAATGGCAAATATGTAAATGCAAGTAATGATTTGATGTAAGCCTGTGTTAAACCAACAACACCTTTGCATAAACCATGATGTAGTATGAAGCTTCAACAGATTCAGAATATTTCTCTAAAGAAGCATTAATCTAGCATGTGTTTTATCCAAATAAGTAATGCTTACCTGCTACTAAATGTTACCGCCCGACCACAAGCACATTTATAGTGAACGGAAACAAAATTACCAAATTGCATATGTAACATAATAAAATATAATGTTGTTATCTAAATTAGATTAGACAACAATGAGAAACATCTGAGCAGCCTTATAAAGCAGAGGCTGAAAATGTATTAACACTTAAATGTATTGCAACGTAATACAACACTTAGTAAGACATACCAGTCGCTGGTCACTCGTGTCATTCTCTCTCTCCCATTGCCGGTGAGGTGGCTGTTTATATGCTGCTCTCCCCATGCTCAGAGACCAGTGTTAGACATAATTTAGCTCAGGTTCAAGCGCTCTTACCACTTTCTCTCTCTCCGGACAGGTGCTCAACCACGCCCCCGCTGCCACAAAATCCTTAGTAAAAAAAATAGGTTTTAGTAAGAATAGGTCTTAAGCAAAAACTCCTAGCTAGGAACTCTTTGGAGAACTCCTTGTGCTAAGATAAAAATAATTTTGAATACAGGCCCTGATCACAAAAGAAGCCTTAGTCTGGCTTCCAATACAGTATAAAATTAACATTTATTATAAGCTTTTACTTTGTTGAAAATGTACAAATAAGTGGTAGTTCGTGTAACAAAATCACTGTGCCACATAATTATATTTTAATTATTTTGCTTCTTTTAAAGATTATTGAAATGCTTATTGTATTAAAGGAGTTTATTTCATGGGTTAATTTCTATACAATGTTTTTGGGAATTAAGTTACAACCTATCTACTAGGGTTGCACACAAGTATTTCAGCATTTAATTTAGAATATGGAACTTATTAAAAAACGACCACATCAGAAGAACTAAATGTCAAATTAATGTCTGCCAAAATAAAGTATTTCTGGCAAAATATTTTTACATGTAAGCAACATCACAAAAACAAGTGTACTGAATATCAGCACTCTGTTATTTAGCCATACTAGCCTTGTGCCACAAGTAATCCGATTTGTTTCAATAATGTTTTAATTTATACTGTGAAGCTCTGTTGTGCAGCATTTTATTTGTCCAAAAAAAAAAGCTTTTTTTAAATTAATTATTATATTTTTATTTGATTAAAGTTTAAATGGCCCGACTGGTTCAAACTGACAAAGTCTAAAGTAACTCAGATAACCGCTCTGTACAATTGTGGTGAGAAGAATAGCATCTCAGAATGCTATTCCAAGATGTTGGTTAGATGTTGTTTTTTTTTTCCCTTTTTCTCCCAATTTTGAATGCCCAATTCCCAATGTGTTTTTTTTAAGTCCTCGTGGTCACGTAGTGATTCGCCTCAATGCGGGTGACAGAGGATGAATCCCAGTTGCCTCCGCGTCTGAGTCCATCAACTCGTGCATCTTATCACGTGGCTTGTTGAGCGCATTGCCACGGAAACATAGCGTGTGTGGAGGCTTCACGCCATCCACAGCAGCATCCACGCTCAACTCACCACGTGCCCCACAGAGAACGAACCACATTATAGCGACTATTAGGAGGTTACCCCAGGTGACTCTACCATCCCTAGCAACCGGGCCAATGTAGCTTAGGAGACCTGGATGGAGTCACTCAGCAAGCCCTGGGATTCTAACTAGCGAACCCCAAGGTTGGTAGCCAGTGTCTTTTACCACTGAGCTACCCAGTTGACCGATTTTAGCTAAAGATAAGGCATCCTAGTGTTTCCAATTTCACTGTGACATCAGTCTGGAAATTCACCAACCTTCTGCTTGTAGTGTGGTATGACAGGTTTCACTAGCCCTGTGTCCCTACTTCCACAAAATAAAGTCATCATATTTTCTGTTCTTGAGTGTATACTCTGACTGACTGTTATGTGAGGCAAACACAATTTGAAACATTAACAGACTTTTCATCACTATTTCTGTTTACATATTTGAAAGCTGCTTATTGGATCTACGAAGGTAGACAATACATTATGGAGAGCTTACTACTGCTAAGTCTTGTTTAAGAACAAATAGTGACACATGAGCTTTACATTCCAATTTATGTAAGACCTTACAAACTGCTAAGGCAACTCTACCCTGTTCTGTAGTATTTCCCATTAATCAAAAAGCCTTAAAAGTGATAAATCATCTTGCTAGAAAGAATGAGAGAGATTTTTATATGTTGTCCCCATGGTAATACATCACACTAATAATACTTAGGGACATATTTTAAGTAGTGACACCAATAAAACATAATGCAGCTCTTACTTTCTGACCTAGCATGATAAATTTACAATCAGTATCAACTTCAATTTTGCCCTGGAGGAAGGAAAGATTCAACTGTCAGAGATTCCAAGGATACCTTTTTTCACATCAATAATGTTCAGTTAACGTTTAATTCCTACTGTTTACACCACATAGGAGGGTGTCAATGTTATCACAATGAAAATAGGTAGTATTTAAAAACCCTAAACCCATTAAAACCCCTGTACATTTTAAGAAGATAATTAAGCTTGGGCAATTATTGGGTGCTTTTTAAAGATCCTTTTCTGTTAGGGGTGGTATTTATTATCTTTGCTTCTTTGGCAGTTTATAGACCAAGCAGCTCTCATTCATTGTGACTAGTCACCTTATGACTTTAAAAAATGACCAATGATAACTCAATTTGACTGTTTAATGACCTATCATTAACCATAATACACACTCTACAACACATATGTGTGTAAGCTTTGTGTATACTTTAGCAAAATTGTTTGTTTTGATCTGGTGGAGTTTAGCTTGCCTTGAGAGAAAGCTAACAGCATAATTTTTCTCAGGGGTTTTAGGAGTTTCATCTTGTAAAGAACATCTATTGCTGACTCCTCTCACTGCCAAGTGAGCTATGTCACTCACATCTATCAAGCAGCGGAGGCTTGAGTAGTTTATTAATACATTGCATTATGTATATGATGTGTTTGCTTCCCCCTCTCTCTCTCTCTGTCTTTATTTATCTTTTGCATTCTCTCTCTCTCTTCTCATTTTTATCACACCATTCTTATAGTTCATCTTACCTTTGACATTGAAAGGGTACTATCGTTGGGTTTTTTATGACACAATGCTAGAACTGGTGCTAATCTTAATTAATGACACTAACTAGGTTTCCATTCAAGGATTTTTTTGCACATCAAAATAAAGCTGATGGAAATGCAAATTATCGCTAAAAATTGGTATTAATGCAAAAATGTACTGTCAAATGACAGAATTTACCCCAATCGTTAGCCTATGTTAATCATGACAACAGTATACATCCTTGAAAGACAGTTTACTGTACATGATTGTGGATTGATCTTAATGGCATAGGCTATAGATTTGATGCTGCAAACATGGAACTTCCAAGAGTGCCAACACCGGAGGTGGGTATTAATACATTTAATTTACTCCGTTACATTTACTTGAGTAACTTTTTGGGAAAAAAGTTTTAAAGAGTAGGTTTAAAAGTGGACACTTTTTACTCTCACAAATTCAATTTTTTATTTAATTAATGTGTAATTTATTGAGAGATTATTGAATGGGACTTTTACGAGAGCGGAAGTTCGCAGCTACGAGCAATGAGACAGACACAGACTGTCACTCAAGTCATCACTGCTGCAGCATCAAGCTCTTCAAAGTGAAACACTTTCTTTGCACCACACAGTGAAAAAAAGAAGTTTCATAGTTCTTAGGCAGCACGCTGAGGTAAGTTTTGGCTCTTAATTCTAACGCTGGCTTTTCTGAGTAATGAGATGGTCATTTTCAGGGTGATAATGTAACTAGGCTCTTTTGACATCAGTTTTTATGTGTACATTTTTAAATCAGTGCAGCAATATATCAGTGTGCTTTATCCCGCATGTCATAAGCAGTATTAATTTACTCCGCGCCCTCGTGGGTGTACTGGAAACTATCGCAGCTAATTCAGGCGGATTAACTGTTTAAATCCATGTAAACATCCAAGTTAAGTGTAATTGCCATTCATGTGATTGATAACTGGAGGGCGAACAGACAGCATTTCTGCGTGTGCACAGCGAGGTGCACGGGGCACGCGCGTGTGAGATTTGCGGGCGGAAGGCAATCATGGTGGCTGTATCCGCAAATACACTCATTCACTATTTCCTATATAGTGAATGGCAGTTAGTGCACTATATCTCAGCAGTAAGAGAACGAAAAGAGTAAATTCGGACGAGCGTGTAGGAGCTCTGGGGCTGGTGCAGAAACGTCACATATGAAATTTTAAAATACTTGGGCTTTACTTGTTATTCTTATTAAATAATATATTAATACAATAAATCTTTGTGGAAGGAGGCACGTAGACGTAGGCTTGAAGGTGAGATAACTTTTAATGGCCACAGAGTCATACACAACTTTCTCCTTATAATAATACAAACTTTCATAATAATAATAATAGCAATGATTCTTCTCTAAGGCAACACACGACAACACTGGACTGCTGTGTGTGTACTGGTCTCTCTCTGACAACTGGAGGTTCTGTGGCCACTTTTATGCCGTTCTTCCCATGCTCACTGAAATCAGAAACAGGTGTTAGACATAATTTGGCTCAGGTGCAAGCGCCCTTACCGCTTTCTCCCCCGGACGGACGCTTGACCACGCCCCCGCTGCCACAATCTTCATTTTGTTTGTCATTTTTAATATATACTGTGTGTTAATATAAAGAGTAAACACATGTGATCAAATAAATAGTACATTTTAAAGTGAATCAGTATGTTATGTTTCTCTATATATTATTATGTTATTTTAATCCAGTAATGATTTGTCAAAAAGTAATTTAATGGTAGCTCAGCCATAATTTAATATTCTGTCATCATTTCTCTACTCTCATGTTATTCCAAACCAGTGTGAGGCTTTGTATTATGTGGAACACAAAATATGTTAGAATATTAGCGACTGACAGTCTCGGTCACCATTCAGATATATATTCATATATATATATATGTATGTATGTGTGTATATATATATATATATATATATATATATATATATATATATATATATATATAAAAACATTCACTGAAAGTAAATAGTGACTCAGGCAAACATTCTGTCTAATATCTCCTTATTGTGTTGAATGGAAGAAAGTCATACTGGTTTGGAACAACATGATGGTGAATGATGACATAATTTCCATTAATAATAATACTAATTATGTAATACATTTTCAATGTATCAGTGTATTATTATGTAATGAAATATAGGGGGAGTTAACATCCATTATATCATTTGTGAAAGTAACGAGATACTCACTACTTGAATACTCTTTTAATTGTATACTTTCTTACTCTTACTCAAGAAATTATTTATGTAAGTATTTTTACATCTGTTTACTTCTGTTATGTTTTTGAAGTAATTGTTCTTTTACTTGAGTACTGTTTTTGGCTACTCTACCCACCTCTGGCCAACACAAATATCTCATATCATGCACAACGACAAGTGCAAGGAGAACAAATTAATGGCCACTGTTTGTGATTAATTTAATCGCGGTATCCATCCATTTATTTATTAAAGCTGCTTTTCCACACAATTCAAAATAATAGGAATTAACCCATAATACAAAAAGAAACATATAATTTCTGTGAACAAAATGTTTTAAAATTAAATAAACAATACTAGGAGAAAAGATTCAGTGTGCTTTTTTGAAACACTAACAGCCCAGTTATATAAAATTATTGTTTAGCTTACTTTAGAAAAAATGCCTGCAAAATTCCCTGTATTAAATTAAACAAATGACCAAATTAAAATAAAATATTGTTAGGCCTATATACTTGCCTATATTACACAAACTTAAATTAGCCTTACCCTGTTCTGTAGATGAAAGTCAGCTGAATGGCAGAATGTTATACAGTTTTTTCAAGACTATAAACTATCAGAACTATTTTTCCAATGCTGAGTTCACTTTCAGAAAACAAGCTTTTGAACATTTTAAAACTTTTAAATATTTTAAATCTAACCCTCTTTACTTCAGATCGCATTTGCTGAGCTTCTTCAGAAAATTTAAATTGCATTATGTTGCTAAAATTAATTTTAGATGATAATCAAGTTCAGTTGGTCATTAAAAGTTGCTGGACAAATATCTGGGACATAATGCGGTTGTGATGACAATGCTTTAGATTAGATGATTGTTCATAATATTGAATATCAGGACTGTATCATATGTCAACCCTGATATTACACTGCATCAATTTTTAGTTAATAGCTGTGTACTTACACTGTAAAACCAGATAAGTTGAGAATACTCAAAACTTTTGTTGTAACTGATTACCCAAGAATATAGAATAAGAAAGTACCTGTAATAGATTTTTTAATTAAACTAATTTAAAAAATATATTTTCAGATCATTTTCTTTTTTTTATTATTTTAATTTCTCTTAACTCACATATAATATTTATACTTACTAATAATTTAAATTTCTACATACTAAATTATTTTAATTTGATAATGCTACATGAAATTAAGTTCCACTAACTTAAACTTAACTCAAAATGTAGTACACAACTTATTGCCTTTGTAAAAATGTACTCAAAAGATCAAAGTTTGTTAAATTCAATAAACCTACTCAATATAATTACTGTATTAAAAAATTAAGATGACCTAATTTTAAGTACAATATGAAAATCAAAAATATGGACATACTCCACTGTTACAGTTCAAGATATTTATATAGTTATTAAACATCCTGCCTTTTCAAAGGCATTAACTATCAGTATCAGAGCATGAAACTACTGTATAAAATACAATTTAATATCTTACTGTAAACACTTCAATACCAGTCTGAAAACATTTTTTATTTATATCAATAAATACAATTTTATTGTTATTATAATATTAAAACATGGCATTCTAATACTGCCATTTCAAAAGGTACTAACAATCATTATCAGCTTTTGAAAACCCACTGCATAAATGACAATCGAACATGAGTGAAAGCTCTTTCCAACATCAGGCTGAACATGCTGTTTGGCAGAACATTAATTTGTAATAATGTACAGACTGTTTTGCACATGTGCATTCAAGCTTGCTGTTCGTATCGCTTCATAAAATTGGTATTAAACCACTGAAGTCACATGGATTACTTTTACGGTACCTTTATTAACTTTTTGGAGCTTGAAAGTTTTGGTTAATTGGACTGTAAATGGAGGTACAGAAATATTTAAATGGAGGGACAAAAATCTCCCAGGTTTAATTAAAATTTAATTAATTAAAATTTGTGTTCTGAAGATGAACGAAAGTCTTATGGGTTTAGAATGACATGAGGGTGAGTAATTGATGACAGAATGAAAATTTTTGAGTGAACCATCCCTTCAACATCTGTGATATGTTTGAGTAAAATATTAAAATCTGAGTCAAGCTTCTATTGGGTATTCAGTATGACCTGAGGGATTCCTTTAACAAAGGAATTACATATGAGTTTGATAATGTTCTGTGACTTGTTTGGTAAAGAAAACAATTAAAGAACCATACAAATAGGATGTGATCGCTATATTTAGATGGCTGTATACAATTCTAGTAATAACTAGATCAGACCTGCCAACCATAGGAAAATATTTTGAGTACCACATTAGTACAATGCTTAGTTCACATGCTTTTGCAGCACTTCGCTTTGCACACTGTCATTCCCCACACACCGCCATATCAAGTTACACCAGGGTTGTCCAATCGTATCCAGAAAGGGCCGGTATTGGGAGCAGGTTTTAATTCCAACCAAGCAGAAGCCACACCTGAGTCTATTTACAGCTGCTACGCAAAATGTGTACAGGTTGGCTAGTCTGAATTAAGATAAAATAAAAAAGTTTATATTTATAGTAGATGTATTTCAGTGCCTTGGCCAGTCTTACAACTTTTGAATAATTTGTATCATCTAACGTAAAAATGTATTAAACTATGCTCCTTTGTTTTAATTTACTTTGTTTGTGAGTCAGCTTGCTGCTTTGTTTTTGTGCTGTAATACTCAGAAATGTCTGCACAAAATGTGATCAATGTTGTGTTGATGGCAAAGTTAATCCTAAACATTCCTCGAGATCATAAGTTCCAAAGATCTCTAGCATCACCCCTGCTGTCTTTCCTGTCAGTGACTCCTTCTGCCTGTACAAGACAATCAGTCGTGGTGTGTGTCGGTCTAGCTCTCTGTAGAACTGGTTGTGTAGGTTCACATTTGTAATGTGGTGGAACTCAGCAAACACCTGCAGACACACATATACATATAAATGTCTGCAGAATAAATTACTTCCTGTTTCAATCATCTCGCTGGCTTGCTAAATGACAAAGTATAAATTAGCTATGGTGATAGTGGCACAATGCCTGTTTTCTTCACCAGGGGTGTCCAATCGTATCCAGAAAGGGCTGGTATTGGGGGCAGGTTTTAATTCCAACCAAGCAGAAGCCACACCTGAGTCTATTGACAGCAAACCTCAACTGATTAAACAGGTGGGATTTTCTAACAAATGTTTGAAGATGGGCTGACTAATAAGAGTACAGTCATTACCTGCGACTCCATTTGTAGGGCTGGCCAGCTCTTCAAAATGTCCCTCACCAGTAGATCTCCCTTAACAATATTTTTGACGAAGAGCAAAGGTCGTCTGCATGAGCTTTTCTACCAATAACTGGTTTATCTCAGCCTTTTCAACTTCTTGTATTATTTGTAGTCTCATCTGTTCCAAAGTAGCCTGGTTCTCTCCTCTAGGAAAGTTGGGAAGGAAGTTCATTTCAGAACGTTGGGCTCTTTTAATGTTGGAATGGGGGTGCTCATTTTCAGGGTTCTATTTGCTCCTCCTGCCTGTGTTGACAGATACTTCTGCACACCCAGATCTGGCCAGCTTTCTACGATAATTTCCCATCTTGAATTTTAAACTGACCTTCCATTCATACTTTCCATTGTCACTTCCACACTCTCTGAGGCAAGGATGTGCAGTAATTAGAGCTTCAGCTGCCTTAGCTACTTCCCTGTCATTTTGGTATGGTTTGAAGCTGTGCATTGTTTCAGTCATATTTTCCAGGATATTGTGTTTTTGTGATCTTGTCAATTTTAGTGTCTTTCCAGAGCTCTCAAAAGCTTATTTCCTTCAAGTACATGTTCCACTTCAAACGAAAAAGTTTAAAAAAAAAAATAATCTGGCCAATTCTTCTGACGCTGTGTTAAATGTACATGCAGGAGTATGTCTGTATCAGAACTTGCAGCTGAAGTGTCATCACTTTCTGATATCATTACTTTCAATGTGCCCTTCTCCGGCAATTCCTCAATGTCCACAATATGCATACTGCAGACTGAAGTCACTGTTCAGTCTTAGCATGAACTTGCCTTGCATTATGCTCTTCAGCTCCTCTACTGACTTAGGTCACTCATCTAGAGTAAGATTCATGGCAACATCTGTGGCAGCATATACACGTAGCACAAATGTCTGGGGAGAAGCCATCTCCTTTTTTGCGGCAGCATTTGGCATTACACACACTGGAAACGTTAACGCAGTTTTTTAAAATACATTTATAGATATAAACTTGGACAAATAAAAAGAGCTATACTTGGTGTGTCTCTTCCAGGAGGCATTATCTTCTATTAATTATGTTTAAGCTACCAATTAAGCTACCAATGGGAACATGTTGTAAGAAGTTTGTGCATCGTTTTGGTGTTGTGAGCAGTCTTCCTTGTGTGTTGTATGCAGAGAGAGGTGAAGTGTCATTGAGGTCTGATATGGTGTGAACTGTCAAATTTCCTGATAAAAGTTAAAAGGACCACAGGTGTTCAATGTAGTATGATTTGTGTTATCGGCAAAGTAAAATTACCTGGTTGTAACAAAAAGAATCTGTTCAACTTTGCAAAACTGAGGAAGTTCTCCATCAAGTCCCACAGACACAAATATTTCTACATCATAATCAGTTCCATCAATGTTGACTCATGATGTGCTGTAAATCATGTTGCTGTCTGTTTTTTGTGCAAGGTATGCCTCTGCGATATCAGGAAGCATTGAATTCATCACAGAGGAGACATTAGATGTCTGCTGGTGAGGATCAAAGAACGATAGGGCACTGAGATGGTATGCTAGCATGTACTGATGTCTGCTTGCTAATGTTTCTAGCACATTCTTAAAGTTTTGTGTGTCATGAACAACACACTTAAAAAAGCAGTGTTTGCCCTCAAATCTCATTGTCCACAGGTGGACAAGTGGCCCAAAGCAGGGTATGAGATCAGGGTAATGTTCAGAGTAGTGATATTTAGGGCCTAGTGTGAAATAAGGAAAAACCTCCTGCAGCATTTGTCTATGATCCTGTGTCTTTGTCTGCAAATACTGGATAGCTTCCTCTGTAAATGTTGAGGATAGCACCAACTCAACTTCCTCTTTCAAATCCATGAGTACTCTCCATGCTCCATCTCCCTCTGGAATTCTATCACCAATTATCAAAGGGAGCAGTCTAAGCAATGAAGCATTTTCATGACCATTACCACCAATTGTTTTCTTTCCAGCAAATGTCTTTGGGATAGGCTGGGGTTTGTCAACCTTGTTTGTGTGCTGGTAAGGTAATGACACATTTATTTTGTTTAAATACTCAATAGTAAAGTATTTGCAATGAATCATCTCTCCAATGCACAGTGCCAGCTCTACAGGCATAATGACCTCAAAAAGATCATGCAGGGCATCAGGTGGGAAACCAGTTATTGAATGAAAATACCCTAAACTTTGGTTAAGGACACAATCTCCTTGAACACCACACTGCCCCCGATCCTCCCCATGTATCACAGCATGCATGTCACAGTCATGGCTGGCTTTTGCCTCTGACTAAATTCCCCACCTGCAACTTCATAAGACTGAAATTGGTCTTGAGTAGCTGTGCAGAATCTGCAAAAATATTTGGCTCTGAAAGATTGTCAGACACCACACACATGACGGTGCCCTTAACTTCCATACCAATGGACTCAATAAATACACCATATTGTTCAAGAGTACACCAAGAGTACAAATGTCTTGTAACATAGGACAAAGTGCTCTTTCATAGCCAAATCTCAGAATGTCTGAAATTGTACACAATGATGCTAGCTGAATCACATGCAAGTGTGATCTGTATTTACTAGAGAGATCAGCAAATACCCAGTACACTGCACTTAGCTTGTGGATTTTCCTTGATGTTCCAAGTGGATTAGCTATTTCAAGATCATTAGTGTACAAAATGAGAGGTAGCATTTGCTACTCTGAAGACAGTAATTAATAATCTTTCAAATATGAGCCATCTTGGTGGCTCACATACTGGCCGTATTGTGCTGTCTTTGTTTCTTTAATTTTGTCAAGAATGTCAGTATGTCTGAACATTTGCTGGATCATCTCAGGAATGGAAATGAAGATAATGCCTCGCCTTTAACTGTCCACTGGCTAAAATGTTACTGTCCATAACACTATCTCATATAGAGTTGTTTCAGTAGCAAATATGTCAGACTATGTAAGACTGTGAAAATGTAAGACTTCTCTAATAGTTTTCTTGATGAGGGGTTGGGTCAAATAACATTTTTCAGTTAAATGCTTTACGATTTCCTGAGTTGCCATGTCAGATACATGAGTAACAGTTTGCATCTTTAGAAGTAATGATGCTAAGTTATGTTGCAACTGGGTACTCAAATTGTCAGAGTTCCATTGACTCTCAACCTCAGAATTTTCACATAAGTCTGTGCTCTGACATTGAGCAGGTCCTTCATCAACACAGTCAGCAGAAGATTTTAATGGAGCACTATCATTCTCTGATGACACAACATTATCATCAAAGTCTGAACTACCTACATGTTTTCTACTTTTGTGTGCGTTAAATGTTGTGTATAAATTTGTGTGTTAATTGCAGTTCTTGAATGAGCACGCTTTTGTAAATTATTTCACAAATAAATAAACAGTGTTTCCTCAGAAAAGGGCTGCTTAAAGTTACACATGTGGCATGAAAAAAATGCATGTCCTTCAACTTCTATATCTGATCTGCTTGCATCATTATGAGCCCATGACAAATTAGTTTTCATTGCATTAAATGACTGAAAGGTACAAATACAACTGTCATATAGACAAGGCAGAGGGCTAATTGAAAAATGGCTATGCTGCAAATGGCAGTGCCTAAATAATTTTGCCCAGGTGTCTAAGGATACAGAACACAACTTGCGCTTCCACTCCATTGAATCATCTGCACCCTGAAATTTTTTTTAGAGTAAGCAGGCATTCAGTTCAACATTACCACTGCGCAAAAAAAAAATTCAACCCACTGTTAACACCAGTGTTCGTAAAAGCTGGCTTAATTTTCGACACATATCTGCTAAGATTTCTTTGCAAACGAATGGAGTTAAATTGCTTAATATAAATAACTCCTTTGAAAATCTGTCACAACTTATGATTTGTTTAAACCAAAATATGGGGCAAAATATCTACTCTTTCATGTGAAAATTGGATCTACTATGACATTTTAATGGCTCCTAAACTAGCAATGTATTATTTTTTTTTTATCTCAAGCATGTCTAGTATTATTGATTTGACCTAGTATCATTTTGAATTGCAAGTGATTTACTGCAGTTATATATTAGATTGCAAAACAGGTAGGTAGTTTAATTTGTTAATTTTCAATAATTAATTCAACTGAAAACATACCTCAGGTTGCTGTAGAAAGGAAATTGCTGGTTGATAATCAATATGATCTCACAGAAAATCAACTATTAGATGATTTCTGGTGAATCTGGTTTTGAGTTCAGGTGATTTTTCAACATGCTAGAACGAATTCAGTAGCACTATCTATAGTCCTATATGTGCACACAATACATGAACAAAAACTTTTATGAGTAAAAAAAAAATAAAAAAATAAAAAAAATAATGCCAACATAAAAGTGCAAAAATATGACAAGGGCAGTGTTTGTTGTTATGAGTAATTAACTCACAATTGACTGAGTTTAACATCTTCAAATTGATGTGACACTCAAGTGTGTGTTACATGCACCTCACAGATGAGCCAACCAGCCTCTGCAGTAGGAGGTCGAGGAAATCCTTACTATGTTTCCCACAGGATTTTGTGAAATTATGGTGGGTGGACTTCCCATCGGAGGGCATGAAATTTTTTTACAATTTAAAGTTAAACGCATCACTCTGGTGCACACTGAGAGCAAAAAGAGGGTTTAAGAGTCTAGATCTATGAAAAATGTTATTTCCTTGTAATTTAATCATAAACACATAGGCTGTGTAGAGATGAAAGGTGATGACATGGCAAAAAAAAGTTTCAGCAACAAAGCATGGAACAAGAAACAAGAAAAAGTTTAATACCATTCACAAATGTCCAAACACATACACATACAAGGAGATTGACAGATAATTGTGTTAGCCAACGTTTACCTCAGTCAATTTGGCTATACACTATGTAGATTAACGGTAATCGTTATCAGTAACTATGTTTCCATCCGAGGATTTTTTGTGAAAAAAGTTTTAGAGCATCAAAATAAAGCTGATGGAAACGCAAATTATTGCTAAAATTTCACAAGTGTTGGCATAATATTTTTACGTTTAACTCTAGCACATAAACTCTATGTCAATACTTCAAATGTCTCGAAAAACTGGTTTGGAACCACTTTTTGTTGAGAAAATTAGCATTAACGACAAAACGTAGTGTCACATTACAGAGTTTGCCTGAATCATGTTAATCACGATAACAAGGTATACATCCTTGAAAGCCATTTTATTGTATGTGATTATAGATTGATTTTAACGGGATATAGATCTGATGCTGCAAAAATGACATTTCCAGGAGTGCCATCACAAATATATCTGCACAATATTATGCACATCGACAATTGCACGGAGTATGCGAAAAGTGAATGGAAACTAGGCTATTGTCTAGAAACAAACATCTAACATTATTGCAGGTGTTATCAATAGCATAGATAGATAGACAGACAGACAGACAGACAGACAGGCAGTATTTATAGTGTTGATTGAACGTGTCTTTTTTTGGATTTTCAGGAATGAAAAATGCTTGCGCAGGTAAATTTACTTCCTGAACGAGTGCGCACCCAAGTCCAAGTTGCTTTCACATTCGTGCGAATCATGCTACAGTTCTATTGCAACCAAACTCAGACCACCTCCTACAGGTAGTCTCAAATTCGGTACTGCGGTGCGCACCCCTGCCCGCGTGACAGCTTTCACATTACCAATTTTTTATGTGAACTGTGCTCTGTTTCGAATTAAACTGCCAGTGTGAAAGCACCCTAAGAGAGTGAGAGATGCTTTTCCAAAGCATCGCCAGCCCAGCGACGCAAAACACACAGACACACACACATACATAGTTTAATGCCATAGTTTAACGAACTGTATGTGTATATATACACATACAGTTCGTTAAACTATTGCGAGACAAAATAATCTATGGCCACATGAATGATTTTTGTGTAAGCCCATTTCCGTCACGAAGGAAAAAATCTGTAAAAAGATAATTGCGACTTTACGTCTCGTAATTCTGAATTTTTACTCGAAATATAGACGTCTACTTGACATTTAGTAAGTTACAAAGAATGCACCCACAAAGCATCAATCATTCTCTATAAATAAAAAGAATCCTGTGATAAAAACGCATGAAAAAATATTTTTTAATCTGTTGCTTGGCTAGTCTCATTTTGGAATAACTCCGAAATGGATTAAAAATCTCTTTTCATGCTGCAGACGGAATTCATTTTATCAAGCTTGTTAGAAGACTCTTTATGGACTCTGCCTTACCAACTGACTCACATAGACATGCTCATTTACCATCATTTATTATGACATAAGTTATAAACAATGCAAACTGAAGGCTAACGCTACTTCTACGATTTACCCAGCTAAATTAATTTACCCTTCCGTTTCATTACTGTGGCCAACAGACAGCTATGCTAACTGTTTATGGTAAAAAAAAAGAAAAAAAAAAGTACTTTCCAGAGCAGAACGCTTTTATTAAAAGCAGCAGTGCCAGACTTTGGAAAATAATGACTGCTGACAGTTGAAAGGTAAAGCCTGCAGTTATTTCCATACTTCCAAAATTCTTCCCGCCCACTAAATGGTAGCCATCTTGATCTTTTGGTAAGTCAATAAATGTAAAAAAGCTGCAAGACTTTGTATGCTCATAAATTATGATGCAGTTGCATGTTTACTCAAAAACATAGACTCAAATAAAATTAAAACATCATTACTCATGAAGAAATACAGAAGCTTATTATTGGGTTAACTAAATAACTGGTTTTGATTGCTACACCGGTAATATATATAAGTTAGTAGTACTGTTCGGTTTTACAGCGCAGCATATACACATCGATGGATGGTCCTTATACTAAGACCGAAAGTTTCTCCCACTACTTGGTGCAGGTTGCCAGCTTGAAAAGGGCCATGGCGATACGCTTTTTGGTCGGAACTGGTGGCAACCTGCAATAGGCACAACATCAGGACCAATATTACAGTCCTATCAGAAGGGCAACTGCTCCCTTTTGATTTCAATTCCTCGTCTTCTGTTTGCATTTGTTTGTGAAATTAAAATGACAGTAAGCTGGCAAATTTCAATGAATTGTCTCAATACTCTCCCCATTTTACCAAAACTTCAGAGGAAAAAACATTAAGGACATCTGTGAGGCAAAAGGTACACAATTAGTGATAAACACACATTTCTGTATGGAAACGGCTTAAGGGCAGATTTCTTTTGCGATAAACCAAAACCTATGTGACACAGTGTTTTTTTTTTTAAGCATGACGTCATCACACACAACATTTTTATCGATAAAAGGCCATTTGAATGGAAACAGGCAGAAAACAGCAAATTCTGCAATTTATTTTTTTTTATTTTTTTTATGCAATTTCACTTTGTCGATAACAAAATAGCGTGAAAAGGTGGATGGAAACTAAGCTACTGTTACTCATCTGCTAAAAGCTACCTATAGTTATCCACTAGCCGAGCACTCAGCCTAATAGTGATTGCTTTCTGATACTCGTCCTTGGGATGATGCAAGAAATGCAGCAAGGGGGTAGGAAGCATAATTTTAATGCCTTAAAACTACACTATACTGTATATATCTGTAAAGAGCACATACTATCCAAAGATGTTAAGTGCAACTGCATACACACTTAAAAGGGGCAAGCAGACTCATAATGCACAATGCACATCTTAATCCAAAATGTGCACATTTGCACTTCAGTAAGGGAAATGCATTGATGGTGGTTTGAGACTTTTAGTGTGAGAATGTTTATTTTACTTAAAATTTGTCAAATTTGCATTTCATATTCAAAACGTTCAAGAGCCATAAATAGTTTTGTCTGAAATATCATCCTAATGGTGTTTAGCGCTATAGCACTCTCAAGGCTGGAAATTAATTTTAATCCTAACGAAATCCCATGGGGACCTGTATGGTTGTCTAACTCTTATATTGCAGACTTTGATCCTTTTAGTTCTCTAAATTGTGTGAATGTTGGCAGCCTTCCTAAATACAAGCAATGTGAACTGAGAATGAATTGGTAGGTGGATTGGCAGCCAAAGCTTTACAGAAATTCCCTGTTTAATATCACTAATAAAGTATCAAAGTGTCCAAACAGTATAAGATTAGCACAATAAAAAACAAATCTAAGAATTCACCTCACTGTCTCACTTCCATCATGTGAGCGTCAGAGTGACCGACAGCACTTGCCTCTGTCTACACCCACGCTGTAATTGGCTTGGCTGGGGCAGCTGTGTGTCTGTGTGAGTGTCTTCCTTGAATGGCTATTAATTAGCATTAGAGAGCACAGTCTGCTCACACCTTGCCTCTATTAATCCTGAGCGTGTGGCTTTCGTGAATCCATTAGCCATGGTGTGTAAGTTGCCTCTGTGCCAGAGTCAATTACTTTATTCATGCCACTTTGCCTATTTTGGAGACTCAACTTTGACATTGTCAGCAGCCAGGCTGAAACAAAATCATGAAAAAGAACTAGCACATTTACATTTCAGACCTCGTCTGTAATCTAACTACTTTTAAGTAACAATGTTGTTACTTTTTGATTAAATAAACTGTAATCTGATAAAATTTTTAATACAATATAATAATTTAAAAAACAATATAAGCTACTTTTTTGAGTAACACACCCAATATTTGCTCAATTGCTCATGGCACAACATTCATACAATATATTTTCCAGCAAGTGTGAGCAGAATACATTCTTGGCAGAAACTAAAATGCAAATCATTCAGATTTGGCTGAGCTCCCAAATCTAAACCCCATTAAGAGGTACATCTAAAAGCTTTCAGATTGGCAGTAAGGGGAAGTGCATCCCCTCGGTATGAAATTAGATTGTACTGTGCTACTATGGGTTAACATGTGTTTCTTCATTCCCAGGAGGAGCTGTCACTTTCCTGACACAATGCTTTTCATTGTGGGGCCCTTGGCTGTTTGTGTTGTCCGTAGCTGATTGTGGGGCAATATTTCCTACTTCACTACCAACTTCCCATTTATAAGTGACAAGAATAGTCTGTTCTGACCTATTCATGAGTGGCACTGGCATTTAAGAAATACCAGCAAGAAGGCAGTGCAAACTGACAGGATGGACTGGAGGAGGGGCGCATAGCATTTTAAACGTCAAGTGCTGGCGAGGACATGCTGTCACACTGTTCCTTCATGCCGTGCCTTCAACCCAAAGGGTGAATAGGGCTCATTTGTAGATGATGAGCACCATGTGAGGTCACCTGCACTGCTGAGATTGCACACTGGCAGGCTTTGGAATTCCTCTGGCAAATCAGGTAGTTTCTTGATGTGGGGACTAATAGAAAACCAGAGCTATAGAAGGTCAGGTCTTCATGTCTGTAATGGCTTCATCTACATTACAACATATCAGTCGTAGATTAACTCATTAACACTGCTGTACATGACTTTCACCATGGGGTCCAGCCATGATCAATGGCTTTTAAATGAATGTGTTTCTACATTCCAGTACTTTAGCTGCTGTAGCAGCACACTGAAGCGGGAGAGGTCTACAGTTGAATTGGGTGGGTGAGAGATGACTATGAGGGTTTATATTGATGGGACTCTGTGAGCGACGGGATGTAAGAGCGGATTTAGGGGAAAAGACTGCAGTGGAAGGCCAGAATATGATGGATGTGCCATGTTCATAATGCAGGCTGGATGCTCCCTTTGCTCTGATACCACTATGAGAGGCATAAGAACCTCACTCTGGACTCAGACTTTAAGATCAATAGGATTAAAGGACTTGTTCTAAAAGCTTGTCTTAGCTCTCACTTCAGCTTGCCTTGCACTTTCATTAAAACTTCAGTTCTTTAGTAACCTCATCTCTGACTCAGAGGATCATGCAATATGGGGACTCTAAATAGTGTTACTTTATTAAACTTTTTTGGGATATTGAGAATCACTCTTCTTGGGTATGCTTAAGTTTTATGGTGGTAAAACTTTTAAGCTCATGAGTTTGAAATTATGGAAAAATTTTAAATATAAAGAATACATTTAATATGTCAAAACACACACACACACACACACACACAAAAAAAAAAAAAACGTTGTTGCTACTGCATATTTTGAGTGTACTCCCCTCAAAAAAAGAAGTTTTTTGTTCTTTTTTGTTTTTACTGCCAGAAACCGTGCAAAAGTATTTTTGAAACTACATTCTTCGTTCGCTCTAGTGCTCCTCTCAGTATTTTATTGTTTAAGTTGTTTTGACCTCATTCTGTATTTCATTGTGCATGCTGACAGTCCTACCTATAAAAGTCAACAGTAGTTATTTAATAAAAAACAATAATTCTAACTAGAGCTGTGTACATAGACGACAATTAAAAAAAAAAGGAGATAGAATACAAGGACGCATCCTGTGTGAACAGCCCCTAACTTGAAATAGCATCTTAAAAACAAGGTAATGAATTGCTGTAGATTGTCAGCCAGTGATAGGCTTAAGCTCAATGATATTGAAATTAATCAAACAATATGCTGACATCTGAAGCCACTTTGTCTATTTAGTGTTGTTTTCATTTGCCACAATAATGTAATGTCTCTTGAATTATCTTTATTTTGGGCTATTTTATTTTGATAGCCTTAATTAAATTATTGTACAAAAAAAAAAAAAAAACACACATCCTGGGGTCTATGTAATTAAAATCTTAAAATAAGATTTATTCATTTAAATTTGTAATGTTGGATACTTGGAGAGGAAGAGAGGAGACGCAGGAGTTGATACCTTTCGATTTTTTTTAATAGTAAACGCAGGAGTGGAACAAACTATAAAGCATAACCCTCTGGGGTCTGAGGGTGTTTTGGGCCCCGGAGAAGTTTTGACATGCCTTGACATTTGTGCTTTTTTCAGTAAAATATACTTAAAAACATATTAATGGCTAAAGTCTTATAACACTGTATTCAGCACAAACTGGGCTACAAAAATATGTGAGCAACATGTGTGTACATGTTTGTATTTTTGAGAAAATAAAGTTAATGCATGGTTTTTGAAAAAAAATAAATAAATAAAAAATCTAAGTCATTGAAATAGGGCCATATAACATATAATAAACATTTGTCCACAAGACTTTTGAGAACTGGATCTTGTAGCATATAGTGTTTGCTACAAAAAATTAGTAATTTAACTTTAAGACACTTTTAGTGTTAGAAAGGTCATATGCGTGAACTATAATTAATATTGATGTGATTCACACCAGAGGAGACAAAAGACCCCTCCCCTGGGCCTATCAAAGAGGAATGTGACAGAAAGAGAATGGATGTGAGGAGACTTAATGATCAAAATCAAGTTAAAAGAAGTAATCAGACTATACATTTTCTTTACATAAAGACTTAATTTTAGATCTACACTACTGTTTAAAAGAAGTCTCTTCTGCTCACCAAGGCTGCATTTATTTGATCCAAAATACAGTAAAAAGTGATATTGTGAACTCCTTTTACAATTTAAAAGAACAGTTTTCTTTTTTTTTTTGATCAAGGTCTCTTTTATTTTTCTCAAATACAACAAACAAAAAAATACTATCCTTACATGAAATAGACAAATCAAGTTCCTGTCCAAACAAACAAACCAGCCAACTCCCCAATACCCCCCCACCCACCTGTACTGGACCCCCTGCAAATTCCCATACAACCCGACATGTTCAAATATGAGACTGCAGATTCATGTGTATATATATATATATATATATATATATATATATATATATAACATAAATAGGTAAATAAAGGAAAAAGACAGCATCAATAAATAATAATAGTAAAAAACAAAAAAAAAAAACAAAAAAAAACAAGGTGTACACACACAATTGGGTTACATAGATATGCTAGTAGCTGCTGTGCCTTCTACAAAGGAAATAAATGGTTGCCAAATGACGTAAAATTTCCTAGTGGACCCTCTTACAGTGTATCTAATTTTTTCTAAGTGAACATAACTCATGACCTCCCTAATCCATTGGCCGTATGTTGGGGGGGAGAACATCTTTCCATTTAAACAGGATAAGCCTCCTAGCCAACAAAGAGCAGAAGGCCATCATGCTCGGGTGGCTCCCAGAAAACGTGGCATCCAGCGGAGCTACACCAAACAGCGAAATCAGAGGAGATGGATGTATTGTTCTTCCACATATACCAGAGAATGCCTCGAAGATGGACTGCCAAAAATTGTGTAGCTTAGGGCACAGCCAAAACATGTGCAGCAGCGTAGCAGGACCCTGCCTGCACCGATCACACGTAGGGTCAATACCCGTCTTAATCTTAGACAATCTTTCCTTGGACCAATGAAGCTGGTGCACTATTTTAAACTGGACCACCGTGTGCCTGAGGCATATCGAGGAAGAGTGGATTCGCTGTATAATTTTTTGCCATGTTTCTTCTGGAATCGTTTCATCTAGGTCTGTTTCCCATTTGATTCTAAGGCTATCGAGACTATTCATGTTATGTGTATTGAGGAATGTGTAAATTCTGCCTATTACTTGTTTTAAATTAACTTTACATTTTAAAATGGTTTCAAGCATAGACTCCGAAGGCCTCAACAGTCAGAGTTAGAAGCCACAAAGCCCCTAAGTTGTAAATACCTGAAGAAATGTGATTTAGGAAGGCCATATTTCTGTTGCAATTGTATAAAAGTGGCAAACCTGTTATCAATGTAGAGGTCTGATAGTGTACCTATACCTTTTCTTGCCCAAACCATAAAAGCTTCATCCATCATTGATGGGGCAAACATATGATTCTTTATCAAAGGTGTAACAAGCGAAAGATCAATGAGATTAAAGGTCCTTCTAAACTGGTTCCAGGTTTTAATTGAATGGATAACAACTGGATTGGTGGTGAAGGCTGAGATAGGCTGTTTGAAAGGTAATTTGGAACATAATAAAGCTGCAGGGGAGGTAGATCCAATGGATGCCCTCTCTAACACCATCCAATCAGTACTATTGACATCCGTGCAATCCTTTATCAACCAATACAGCAGTGCTCTTATATTAGCAGCCCAATGGTAATACATAAAATTTGGAAGTGCCATACCTCCCTTTGTGCGGGACCTCTGTAATATATTTTTATTAATCCTGGGCTGCCTTTTATGCCATATAAAGGATGAAATCTGACTGTTTAAATTGGAAAAAAAAGATTTTGTTAGATAGATAGGAAGACATTGAAATAGATATAAAAATTTAGGGATAATATTCATCTTAATCGTATTGATCCTCCCTCCTAAGGAGAGAGGTAGAGGGTCCCAGCGCTCTAGGTCCTGTTTAAGGCTACTTAAGAGGGGATGATAATTAGCCCCAAAAAGATCCTTGTGGTTACGTGTGACCCATATACCTAAATATTTTATTTTTTTAGGACTAAATTTAAAAGGAATTGACCCAAAATATGATCTGTCTACAGAAGAGATAGGCATAAGTTCACTTTTCTGAAGGTTAACTTTATAACCAGATATTCTTCTGAACTTAGTGAGTAGAATCGATAATTCAGGAAGACTTGAGAGAGGGTCCGATATAAATAATAACATATCATCCGCATATAGTGACACTTTATGCTCCGCACCTGCCCGGTGTATCCCCTTGATGGTGGGGCACTGCTTCAGGGCTAATGCTAGTGGCTCAAGAGCAACAGCAAACAAAAGTGGTGAAAGAGGACACCCCTGTCTCGTGCCCCGCCCCAGCTCAAAGTAGGAGGATAAGTTATTATTGGTGCGTACTGCAGCCATTGGGAGCGTGTATAGGAGTCTGATCCAGGAAATGAATTTAGGGCCGAAGTTAAACGCTTCTAAAGTCTTGAAAAGATAGGCCCACTCCACCCTATCAAATGCTTTTTCAGCGTCGAGTGACAGCATCATCTCGATATTCCCAGGATCGGGCGGAGTGGGACAATAAAGAATTTTAAATAGATGCCTGATATTGAAAAATGAATAACGATTTTTAATAAAACCTGTCTGGTCAGACGAAATAATAGAGGGGATAATGTTTTCAAGGCGACGCGCCAACATCTTGGCAAGAATCTTTGCATCTGTATTCAACAACGAAACAGGACGGTATGAACTGCAATTAAGGGGATTTTTATCCTTTTTAAGTAATAAAGAGACGACTGCTTGACGCATGGTTGGGGGCAAAGAATTAGTGGCTAAAGATTCTTCAAATACTAACAATAACAAAGGAGATAGCTGGTCAGAAAACTTTTTGAAAAATTCGGTTGAGAAGCCATCTGGCCCTGGAGATTTGCCACTTTGCATCGAACCGATTGCTGACACTATCTCCTTAACTGAGAAATCCCTTTCCAGTTCAGCCGAGAACTCTACACCTACAGAAGGCATCTTCAGAGATTTGAAAAATTCTTCTAGGACAGTAGGGTTGGAGGGCACATCTGAAGTATATAATAACTGGTAGAATTTCCTGAAACAGGAATTGATTTTCTCATTGTCAGTGCATTTTAAACCACATTTCAGGAATGGTTTGATTAGCAGTTCTTTGGCGCAGCTGGTGAGCAATGCTCGGCCGGACTTTTCCCCATGCTCATAATAACCATGTCTTGATTTGAGAATAAGGTATTCAGCATGTCGGGTGGACAGGAGATCAAACTCTGTCTGTAATGACAAAGGTTTCTTAATTACATCTGCTGATGGGGAATGACTATGCAGCCTGTCCAACTCTAATAATTCATCTGTTAATTTTTTAATACGCTCCATGTTAGCCCTTTTTTTGTTTGCACAATATGAAATAATTTGACCCCTTAGATATGCCTTTAGCGACTCCCAAACAGTAGATGACGACATCCCTGGGGTTTGATTAATGTCGAGAAACATTTTAATTTCAGACGATATGAACTTAGTAAACTCATCTTCTGACAGAAGCAAAGAGTTAAACCGCCATGAACGATATGTAGGCTGTGTATTAGGAATGTACATTTTCATGATTAAGGGACCATGATCCGATATGACCATGGCCCCGTAATCACATTCTTTCGTGAGATGCAGAATTATTTTATCCAGGAAAAAATAATCAATACGTGAATAAGTCTTGTGTACCGGGGAAAAGTAAGAGTACGCCCTAGAGGTGGGGTTACGAAACCGCCACACATCCGCCACCCCATAAGTCTTCAGGAAGAGCTGGACAGAGTAAGCTGACTTCGTCAGGGATGCCCTTTTAGAAATACTCCTATCTAAGAGAGGAGAAAGTACACAGTTAATGTCACCGCCAAGTATAAGATGATGTGATGACAAGTCCGGTAAGCGAGAAAAAAAATTGGTGAAGAATGTAGAGTCATCCCAGTTCGGGGCATAAATACAGGCTAAAATAACTGGGAGCGAGTATAATTTCCCTACCACAATAACAAATCGCCCTGCAGAGTCAGATTGCACATGAGATGCCATAAACTGTACATTTTTGCTTATCATAATAGCAACCCCCCTAGCCTTTGAGCAGAAATTGGATTGATACACTTGTCCAGCCCATCCCCTAACCAGACGAGAACCATCACCAGCGCGTATATGGGTCTCTTGTAAAAATGCAATCTCTGCAATTTGCTGTTTTAGATGTGAGAATACTTTTTTAAATTTCACTGGATGATTAAGTGATTTAACATTCCAATTTATGAAATTAGCTGGGCAACCATCATAACCTCTTGTATTATTTATATTGGCCATCTTGTGTGCACCGAGAAGTAAGCACCATAAATGAAACCCAAAGACACAAAAACAAACATACCGGTAAATAAAAATACAATAAGAAACTGGTAGAGTAGTATCAATTCGTATATAGGTCCAGTATTTACCCACCCCCTATCACCAATATGAACAAGGTGAATACAACACCCCTCAGAAAGAAATCCACACATTACGTGTTTGTGGTTGGGAGCCATAAAGCTAAGTACTCGAGCTCCCGTCGAGCCTCCAACAAAATAAAATGAAAAAATAAAAAATAAAAATAATAATGATTAGTAAAGAATAGAGCAATATACAATTTTAGGTATAATGCACAGTAAACTAAGGTTATAATCCTTGGAAGAGAATATATTAATCGTGCTGAGTATCAAGAATATACAGCATTGACTTCCTTAAATAACCTTGGATCGAGAGTAATGACTCTCAAAGATAGCCAACTAAAACTGACCCAGTTATCCCATAACAATAATCAGGAATCTAAGCCACATGCCTTTCATTCTACCTCGGGATATACTGATGACATCTGGCACAGTGATATACACGTTCACCATACCCGAAGATCGGCATAGGTATTATGTTCAGTTAAGATGATCAGTCTCATTACATTTTGCGGCCTCTGTGGATGAGAGAATGTTCTTCTTGACATAGGTCATAGCTTTGTCCGGATCGATGAACTCCCTGTCATCCCCTCTGAACGTGACCCGAAATCGCGCTGGAAACAGAATCCCGTACCGGACTCCGTCGGTCACGAAGCAGTTTCCTCACCTCTGTAAATGCAGCCCGAGCTTTAGCCACAGTTGCCGTGTAGTCCAGGAAGATGGTAATTGGTTCCCCGTTGAAACGAAGCGGACCCCGAGTGCGAGCGCGTCGCAGAATCTGGACACAATCTTGGTAATAATGATGTTTAGCAACGATGGCGCGAGGTTTTCCGCCCGGCTTCTTCGGCCCTAGGCTCCGGTGTGAACGATCAATCAACGGCTCTTTATCGAACTGTAGCACCTCAGATAGCAACTTTGATACAGAAGTTGTAATGCTGGAATCGGGAGTTTCGGGTACTCCAATGATTCTTATGTTGCATCTCCTCATCCGTCCTTCCATATCCTCACACTTCGTTTTCAGTTCTGCCATTTCTGCCTTCATGTCGCTCACAGTTTTTTGTAGAGTAGTCACTTCATCTGACCATGCAGATAGCCCCCCCTCTACCTCCTTGATGTTAACTTTCACCTGGTCAAGCTCAGACTTCAGCGCCGCGGTGTTATTTATTATCTCTGTTTTCACCGCCTTCAGTTCGTTCTTGAGCATTTCTAAGTCGTCGGCTAGGGCATTTTTCAGTTCTGACTTTATCACCATTGAGATGTCCGCTTTCAAAGAAAGAAGGATTTCTGATTTCAAGCCTTCAACATCCATCTCTCCCGAAGCAGGTGAGGGCGGGGTCACTTTAGCTGGGCTCACGGCAGTACTCTGGCTCGAGGAGGTATTGGGCCTAGTTTTGGAGGATCCCGTATACTTAAATTTCTTCAGCCTCGTGTCCATCAGGGCACCGCCGTGGATTCGCTTCACTATCCGATGGAGTTTAGTAATAGTTTACTGTTGTATGAAAATAATTACACTTAACGTTATTCGGTTGAATTAGAAACTCGACGGGAGCCCACGTCAAACACAGCTTATTCCATTGCCGCTGAGCCACGCCCCAAAGAACAGTTTTCTATTTGAATATACACTCACCTAAAGGATTATTAGGAACACCTGTTCAATTTCTCATTAATGCAATTATCTAAATCAACCAATCACATGGCAGTTGCTTCAATGCATTTAGGGGTGTGGTCCTGGTCAAGACAATCTCCTGAACTCCAAACTGAATGTCAGAATGGGAAAGAAAGCTGATTTAAGCAATTTTGAGCGTGGCATGGTTGTTGGTGCCAGACGGGCCGGTCTGAGTATTTCACAATCTGCTTAGTTACTGGGATTTTCATGCACAACCATTTCTAGGGTTTACAAAGAATGGTGTGAAAAGGGAAAAACATCCAGTACGCGGCAGTCCTGTGGGCGAAAATGCCTTGTTGATGCTAGAGGTCAGAGGAGAATGGGCCGACTGATTCAAGCTGATAGAAGAGCAACTTTGACTGAAATAACCACTCGTTACAACCGAGGTATGCAGCAAAGCATGAAGCCACAACACGCACAACCTTGAGGCGGATGGGCTACAACAGCAGAAGACCCCACCGGGTACCACTCATCTCCACTACAAATAGGAAAAAGAGGCTACAATTTGCAAGAGCTCACCAAAATTGGACAGTTGAAGACTGGAAAAATGTTGCCTGGTCTGATGAGTCTCGATTTCTGTTGAGACATTCAGATGGTAGAGTCAGAATTTGGCGTAAACAGAATGAGAACATGGATCCATCATGCCTTGTTACCACTGTGCAGGCTGGTGGTGGTGGTGTAATGGTGTGGGGGATGTTTTCTTGGCACACTTTAGGCCCCTTAGTGCCAATTGGGCATCGTTTAAATGCCACGGCCTACCTGAGCATTGTTTCTGACCATGTCCATCCCTTTATGGCCACCATGTACCCATCCTCTGATGGCTACTTCCAGCAGGATAATGCACCATGTCACAAAGCTCGAATCATTTCAAATTGGTTTCTTGAACATGACAATGAGTTCACTGTACTAAAATGGCCCCCACAGTCACCAGATCCCAACCCAATAGAGCATCTTTGGGATGTGGTGGAACGGGAGCTTCGTGCCTTGGATGTGCATCCCACAGATCTCCATCAACTGCAAGATGCTATCCTATCAATATGGGCCAACATTTCTAAAGAATGCTTTCAGCGCCTTGTTGAATCAATGCCACGTAGAATTAAGGCAGTTCTGAAGGCGAAAGGGGGTCAAACACAGTATTAGTATGGTGTTCCTAATAATCCTTTACATGAGTGTATTGTAATATGCAACTTTTGGTCAGATGAATTTTCAGCATCATTGCTGCAGTCTTCAGTGTCACATGATCCTTCAGAAATCATTCAGTATGCTGATTTTCTAATATGGGCAATATGGGCACGTTTACACCCCATATTACAACACATATTTGCAAGCACAAGCTCTGTTGATGATGAGGCAGCAAAAACACTAGTTAAATTATATTCTAAACATTCATATTATTTGTATATCATATTACATATCATATTTTTATCACACAGCATACAAATTAATTGCCTGCTTTAGCCAAAACAGCATTTAAATGTAACTAAAACTTAATAGGAGTCATATTTCAAAACTCTGAATCCTGGCTGGCAAGTCTGGAAACAATCCCACTAGTAAAATATGTGTACATGTTAATTTTGCTAATTTGTAGAATCACCTCCACGAACTCAAGTAGCATCCTGCTCCTTTAGTGCACTATTAAGACCAGTCCTAAAGAAAACCATCAGAGAGTGGTCATTAAAGTGCACTAAATTTGCCAGTTGTAAAAACTCTCAGACGTGATCCTCAACTGGACGGTCCCCTTTTTTGAAGAGAAGTAGCCTGATGCCAGTGGGTATCTCTGTCTTGTTCTGGTCACTCCTTTGTAATGTTGGGTATTTTGAGAGGAAGAAAGGAGATGATACCTTTCAATCTTTTAACAGTAAACACAGGAGAGGAACAAACTATAAAGCTTAACATCACAAAATCACAACACAACATAACACTTCAATGACTGACAATAAAATGAACAAAACTAGAGAGTATAAATGAGTAGCTAAATGAGGGAATGGAATACAGGTGAGGATGAAAAGGAACAGCTGGAGGTGATGAGGGCAGTGCACTATGGGAGATGTAGTCCGGGAGAAAACTTCAAAATAAGAGTTCCAGGGAAGCCATGAGGGAGACAGACTGTGACAAAATTACTTCTAAAATGTAAATTATATTTACTTATTATTTGTGCTGCCTGCTTTGAGGATGTCAGTTGACTTCTAGGCACTAGTCCACCTGGCACCATTTTCTCCAAATTGTATGTAAAATATTTCTACCCGGCTACAAATATTGGTGTCTCTCTGTAAGGCTAGGTTGGGTATAATGTGATTCCATCTCATAAATCATATTTCTTGAGGAATTTAGATTCCGTGAAAAAGAACACCCATTTGCCCATGCAAAAACCTCTCCCAGTCACAGTAGTTCCCACCTAATGGGTTTGCTTCCATACCTTTCCTAAGAATTTCTAAACTCTAAATGCTGTTTTGTGGAACCATTCATTGTCATTTCTGACATAACACTGCTGGTCAAAACATCCTGAAAAAAATTAAATAAATATTAAACAGGAATACACAGGGGACTTTAACCAAAACTGTCTCTGAAAAATAGTGAGAGAATGGGGAACGTGTGTGTGTGTGTGTGTGTGTGTCAGTGTGAAGGAAATTAAAGAGAGAGGACAAGAGAGAAAAGAGCCACTTTTTGCATTGGTGAGGTGTTTGAGGCCAGGTTCTAAGAGGAATTGTGCATTATGATTCTGTGACTGTTGTGTGTTGTACACTTCAAAGATCTTATAACAAAACATATAAGTATTCATGTGCCAGAAAAAAAAGAGATAGAGAGAGCAGCTGAAGGAGACGCTTTCTGCAGTCCCTCTATGATTATTTGATCAAGGTCTCTTGGAACAAATATTAGCAATAGCACATGAGGCTTTTGGGAAATAATTCACACATTATAGCATATAACAGGTGTAATCAACTATGTAGATCAAAATCTGAGAAACTGACAGAGCCTGCTTTATCACAATATAAATGCCACATTTAAAGTAGCTATTTGTCACCTTAAACAAGATTGAAAAGGGTTTATTTTAGTTGTAATATTTACTGTATGTAGCAAGTGAACTATATTTGGATCATCAGGATTCTTCTGAAATATTTTTGAATAAAAAAATGTTTCTCTCACCCAACAGAATGTTGGTGTCTGCATTTTTGTAGTGCACTTCATGTGCAAACTGAAAGTGTGGAAAAGGCCTGATGCTGCAATCTCAATTTATCAGCATAATAGACACACTGAAGCACTATTTAATGTTTCAATATGTAATTTGCTAAACATTTTTGACAGAGTATACTCTGGCTATTCCTTTAACATTTACGACTAATGCCACATAAATAAATACATAATTATATTAATATTTCGAGAATAAAGTAATAATAGCTACTTATATAATAAAGTCACAATATTTTGAGAATTAAGTCAAAATTACCAGAAATGGTGCGTCATTATCACAATGATAGAACAAAGAGCCAGCAGCTTCATCAATGCACGAAATTAAGAATACTTTATCATACTTTAGTTTAGGATTTAACAGCAATAAAATCCTTTTTCATCTTTTGGCACATCAGCACAAAGTTATTTTTGTGATCCAGACACTACAGTAGTTATCAATTACTCATGGGTGATGCTTGGGCTGGGTTTCCCAAAGCTCAAAGTTGAACATTAGTAGCACTTAAATTGTACTTACTACAGCACGTTTCCTAAAAGCGTCATTATCTAAGTAGCATGTAAAAATGCTCGTAAATTGACAAGAGCTTTGACCTGCTCTTAGGTCCATAAATTACAGTTGATCAGATACAAAGGGACATTTAATAAATTATATTAAGAAATTGTGATAATTGAAAGCCATTGCACACGGTTTCAGAGGAAAAAAAAAGAGTTGAAAAAAATTGCATGACATCAATAGGCCCCCCAGTCTGTGCATGTGATGTGATAGGTGTAAATTAGGTCTGAAGATAAATGTCCCTTTGTATCTGATAAACTGTGAAAGATGCGAGAACAATACCTGTATTTGCACTTCATGGGTTTAAGAGCAGTTCACACCGCGTATTTACATGCTACTTATTTAACAGTGCTTTTGGGAAACGTGCTGTAGTAAGTACAAATTTAAGTGCAACTAATGTTCAACTTAGAGCTTCGGATAACCCAGCCAAAACAGCACCCATGCTGAGCGGGACTGCGCAAACCTCTGTCTGGTTCTTTCTCCAGAATAAATTAAATTCATAACCGCTGCAGTGTCTGGATCCCAATTATAACTTTGTGCTGATGTGCCAAATGATGAAAAAGGATCTCTTTGTTGCTAAATCGTAAACTAAATAATGATTTAACTAAGTCATCTACATCCGTTTCTTGCACTGATGAAGCTGCTGGCTCGACGTTCTATGTGATAATGACGTAGAGTTTCTCTTAATTTTTACTTAATTCTCAAAATATTCAGACTTTAATTTAATAATGCAACGACTTTATTCTCGAAATTCTGACTTTATTCTCAAAATATTATGACTTTAATCTCATAATGCTACGACGATCTTGTAATTTTGACTTTATTCTCGAAATCTTGTCACTAAAACATAGTCATACAGTTACAATGAGATAATTAATATAAAGAACCAACCTTTAACCTTTAACCTGATACCAACTTCAGTAGCCTGTCTGTACTTTGGCATTATCTATCAAATTTATTCTTGTACAGAAGAAATGCTTGAAAACAGCTTTGGTCAAATAGTTGACTACTATACGCATTAACTGATCTGCTTTATTGTCTTTAACTTTCAGGAAACAGTACAAACCTTACGTGCTGCTTGTGGCTCTACGCAAACTGAAAGTGAGCCACGTGCTGTGTTTGGGAGAAACAAGTCTCTGTACTTTACTGTTTCAATCCAGAAGCACACAGTCAAAACCTGCTACAGTATATAATTTGGTTTGCAGTTCAAAGCCATTACAGAAATGGTATGGTATTTCAGGTCTACAGTCAATACAGTTGGCAGTATCATTGCCTGTGGAATATGAGCAGCCCTAGAAAATGTGTTTGGGGACGGATTAAAGGATAAATCACAGCAAACTATTTGTGCACTTTATCAAGTCACAGTGAAAGAAGAAAAAAAAAGATTGTATTGATGAAACATAGACCTACTTTTTTACTGTAAAACTCTGTTTTGCTTAAGTAAGGGCAAATCTTGCCCTTAAATAGGGAGTGTATGCATAAATGGCTTTGACAGTCCATATAAATCCTGCTGGGCTGTCTTCACTGAGGTCAAGTCTGGGCTGCTGTCTTGTTATCAGATCTTTTATATTAAACTGCATCATGAGACCCTTGGGGTGTATGTGACACATACAATTGTTTATATTAAGACTCTACACAGTATATTTGTCTGCAGATCATCATAAACATAAAAAAATGACAGTACATTTGGATATTTTGGGGGTCTTTTTCAGTGTCTTCATGAATTCTAAAACATAGCCATGACATTTTATGATGATGACATAATAGACACCAGTGCTGGTGTCTTCTCTCTTGCACCCTGTATGGTATGATGCAAATTGTAAAAAATGTTTTTACTGTGAATCAAAGCAGATCATTAGCTGGGCAATTTTGATATACATATTTAGGCAGTTCCTTATATGGTAACACTTTACAATACAGGTTGTATAAGTTAACATGAACAAACAATTAACAATACTTTTAAAGCATTTACTAATCTTGGTTAGTGTTAATTACAACATACGCTAATACATTTTTAAAATTAGTATATGTTAACATTAGTTAATGCATTATGAACTAACTTGAATTAAATATGAGGGGTAAAAAAATCATAAATGAACATTAACCAAGATTATTAAATGCTTAAATATTTACAAAATTACCCCTAATATTTTTCGTTTCAACACGCTATAAAGCTAGAATTTACCCCAAAACATCATTTGTTGTTGCATGCTACTTTTCTTAATTTTATTCTCTCTTTTTGTGGCTTGGTTTACTGCTCAACTGTGACAAAATGGGCAACCCTACTACATCTTGCAGTCCCAATGCCTGGCTAATTGGCAGGGCTGGACTTAGGGGGTGGGGACCCCTGGGTTGGATTCATTGTTGGGGGCCTTCCTACACCATGACATTTTGACAAAAACTTTGGAAAGAATAAATTTAAGGTATTTCTAAAAGAAAACTATTGGAAAGTGGTACAAAGTGCTTCACACTCTGGCTACAAACACAGAGAGAACAGAAGCAGTGTATGTGAGAGGAGTGGATTCCCCCTCCCTGCTTAAAGCATTTTGTAATCGCTCTGCTTGAACTCCACACTGGGTTTTATATGCCACACCTCATCTATTCTTAAATGTACATATATAAATGGAATGGCATACCTATATAAAATTATCAAGAAAATATATATAAAATAGGAAAAGAAAATTAGAAAACTAGACCATGGCTGGGTTTACCGAAGGACTAAGTAGAGCGTTAGACACACGTACAGTAAGTAGCAGTAACTCGATTTCTATGATGCATTTCACAAAAGCATTGTAAATATGGGCAACCCAATCAATCCTTGGAAAGACATTGTACCACTGATCTACTGTATAATAGATCAAGCATTGTACACTTTTTCAGAGGGAAAAAATAAATAAATAACGTGGTTAGAAAGGACCTAACCCTACATCTAAAACCTCTTACCAAAGCCAATAAGCCATCATTATTTATTTTATGAAATTTCAAAATATTTAATAACTTTCAATGTCAAAACTTTCAATAAGGTTACATAACTTTTTTCATTTCCGACAGTGTTTCCATACTATATTTATGCTGAGAAAACAAACTCCCGGACATACTGACGAAATAATTCTGCCTTAGTTCAGCACCTTTGAACCAGACAGATCCCATATCAAAGAACTTGTATGAAGAATTAATAACGAGCGACCTACATGCTGGTTTTGGAAAAAGGGTGCTACTACACCCTAAAATAACATACAGTGTATGACCTTAAAAGTGATATTTGCAACATTATTGAGAAACCTCACATATGATGGAAATTTTACAACTCAGTCTACATAAATTAAATCATTATTTTACTATATAAATAATAATTAATAGAATTGTTTTTTGCCTCTTGTCTTTTAAAAGTCCACATTAAATATTTGCTTGTAATAATTTCTTCACATCTGTACTTTTTTTCATCTGTAACTTTCAGTGATCATATGTGATCTGTCTCTTTTTGATTATATTTGTGAATCCATCTTCCTGGGGGCCTGGGTAGCTCAGCGAGTAAAGACACTGACTGTCACCCACTCAACGTTGTGTCGATGTAGTGACACTAGGGATTCCTTTACGAAAATCAGCAGGTGCTGAGCCGTGTCACAAGTACGGAGGAGTAGACATGGACAAGCTGCTGTGCCTTGCAGCGAGCCCTCGAATATGTCAGGACCTTCCAGTGTGTTAGGTAAGTTGTCTCCCTGATCCCATTAAGGGTGGGTGGAGGCACTTACCCGAGGAGGCTACAGGTGGTAGCCTTTTCTGATTTTTGTATTAAGAAATTTCCCACTGAGCACTTGCTAGAATTGCACTGGGGAAGTGCTCTTCCCTCTCCAGGAGGGAGAGCACAATCATACTATCATTGGGGTGGCTGTGGCTCAGGTGGTAGAGCAGGTTGACCACTAATCGCAGGGTTGGCGGTTGGATTTCTGGCCCAAATGACTCCACATGCCGATGTATCCTTGGGCAAGACACTGAACCCCAAGTTGCTCCCAATGGCAGGTTTGCAACACCTTTAATGGCAGCTCTGCCATCATTGGTTTGTGAATGTGTGTGTGTAAATGGGTGAATGAGTCACAGTGTAAAGCGCTTTGAAAACCACTAAGCTTAGAAAAAGCTATATAAATGTGCAGACCATTCATACTGAAGGGAGGTTAACATGTGGAGAATACCTCACATGGACTTACCAACGGGAAGTTCACATATGATATGAAGCCACTGGGAGGACCCTATCTATGGAGAGGGTACACAGCAACAGTGGACGAGGCAACACAGTGTTGAGGGGAAACACAGGGTTCACCTAAGAAGAAACCGAACAATGGAAACATCATATAGGATTACCAAGGGGGAATCACCACGTATGGAGCACTGAGCCCAAGTCCGCGGGCTCACCTGAAAAGGGGCATACCACAAGAACTTGGCCTGGTGTTCCTCTGCTGAGTTTGCCTTAAGAAATTACGAGAGGCATCCAGTGTTCACCGGTTGTGGGGAATTGTTGTGGACAAAATAGCGCACATTATCACCTAAAAGGGGAAAGGCACAAATGTAAGCAATACACCTGCTCTATGCGGAGGTTGTAGAAACTCGCAAAAGTATTGTTTATACCCCAACCCGCTGCTCTTCATATATCCGTTAGAGAGGCGCCACTCACCAGTGCTCAGGAGGACGCAACACCTCTAGTGGAGTGCGCCCAGACTCCCAATGGGCACGGCAGGTAAGTAAATGGCATTCACAATCCAATGGGCCAGCCTCTGTTTGGAGACAGCTGTCCCCTTCCGCTGTCCTCCAAAACAGACAAAGAGCTGCTCAGAGCATCTAAAGCTTTGCATATGGTTCAGATAGATGCACAGGGTGCGAACTGGACACAGCAATGACAAGGCTGGGTCTTCCTCCTCTGAAGGGAGCGCTTGCAGGTTCATCACCTGATCCTGAAAGGGAGCGGTGGGAACTTTGGGCATGTAACCGAATCGAACTCCAGGCATTCGTTGGTGACAAAGAGCACCTGTAGGTCCCCAACCCTCTTGATAGAAGCACTACAAGGAGGGCCATCTTCAGAGACAAAGTGCTGAGAACAGCCTGCTCCAGGGGGGGCTCAAAGGGGACTCTCTGTAAGGCCGGTAGGACCACCGAGAGATCCCAAGAGGGAATCAGGCACGGTCTAGGAGGATTCAATCTCCTCGCACCCTTGAGGAACCTGGTGATCAGCTCGTGCTGTCGTGAGGGTCTCCCATCCATATCTATCGTGATATGCTGCTATAGCAGCCACATACACCTTTAGTGTGGAGGGAGACAGCCATCTTTCCAGCCACTCCTGTAGGAAGGACAACACAAACCCGACCGCGCATCTCTGTGGATCTTCCCCGTGGGAAGAACACCAATTTGCGAAGAGACGCCACTTGAAAGCACACAGCTGCCTCATAGAGGGGGCTCTGGCCTGAGTGATCGTGTCTATCACCGCTGGTGTAAGGCCTGCTAGGTCCTCCGTGTCCCATCTAGGAGCCAGACATGGAGGTTCCAGAAGTGTGCCTTGCTCCTGAGTGAGAAGCACCCGCCTCAGTGGAATACGCCAGGGAGGGGCTACTGCCAGGAGCATCAGGTCTGAGAACCAAGTCTGGTTGGTCCAGTACGGCGCAACCATCAGGACTTGCTACCCATCCTGCCTGACATTGCACAATATCTGTGCAACGAGGCTCACTGGGGGAAACGGATACTTGCCAGCTTTTTGCCAAGGTATCATGCCGAGGGGAGCCTTGGATAGGGAGTACCAAATGGAGAAATGAGAGGACCCTCGGGAGGCAAACAAGTTCACCTGCGCCTCTCAAATCTCTCAGATCTGCTGTACTGCATAGGGGTGGAGTCTACACTTTCCGCGGAGCATTACCTGTCATGTGAGCGCATCCACTGCACGGTTGAGGATGCCTGGGAGGTGAGTGGCTCGCAGAGACTTCAGCTTCTGCTGACTCCAAAGGAGGAAGCGGCAGGTGAGTTGTGACATGTGACATGAGGGTACACCTCCTTGGCAGTTTATGTACACCACGGTTGCTGTGTTGTCCGTCTGGATCAACATGTGCTTGCATTGAATCAATGGCCGGAGCCTCCACAGGGCCAGTGATACTGCTAGCAACACTAGGCAGTTGATGTTCCATTGCAGGCACATTTCCAGGACCCCAATACCGCCTGCCTGTTGCACACGGCACCTCATCTCGAATTCGAGGCATCTGTCATGACCACGACATGACTCGAAACCTAGGATCCCCAGCCAGTAGAAATGCCAGACAAGGTCCCTGTACACACACAATCAATCTCACAAGAGAGCTAGGATCAGCCGAGATAATTGAGGATGTGAATGCCCTTCTCCCTCAGTGGGGCCAGGGCAGCCTCTTCGTCCTTGAAAGGAGGGACCTTGTACTGTATGCTCATCCATCGAAGGCAAACCAAAGAAAGGGTCTGAGTCAAGGAAGGATTGATACGTGAATGTACGCATCCTTCAGGTCGATGGCCGCAAACTAATCCATACGTTGCACTGATGTGAGAATGTGCTTCTGCGTCAACATCTTGAATGGAGGCCCGATGTTCACAGCCACCCGGGCAAGAACGTCTGCCATCTCAGCATCCACCTCAATCTGAGCTCTACTTCCTGACGGCGGGAGCTCTGAAGATTCATCTGCTTCCAAAAACAGAAGCCTGCCCTCTAATGCTGAGACAGATAACTCATCCTCATTGCGAGCCCTGAACCAGACATTAAATCCACCCTGAGGCGGACTGTCTGCACCGCTTGTAAACTGTACCGGGCAGAACGAGTGTGCTGGAGGGTGGGAGGAATGCAGGGACTGAGCCGGCAGAAGCGCACCCATATCCACATCCAGATCGCCCGTGGTGCTCGCGACCTGGTGCCTGAGTTTCAACCCAAGACGGACCGGGTCGGGAAGCAGCCGCGGTGGCTCTCTGCTTCACAAAGAAGGAAGAGAGTGTGACCGCAAACTTCTCAGATGCATGTTTTCGCAGTGAGAACATGAGCCCTTCACAAAAGCTGCCCCAACATGATGGTGACCCAAGCACTCAAGACAGATTTCGTGGCCATCCAGTGGGGAGAGATAAGGGCCACACCCAGTAGCACAAAGGCGAAAGGACATCTTTAAAAAGACGTCAAATATTTGCGTGAGCTCTCTTAGTTTTTTGAGAAATGTACTCTTTTAGAATATATTATTTTACACCTGTGCACTTAGTCGCCAAAGCGTTCAGGGGAAGCACTCGCTTCGAATTCCAGCTGACAGCAATGTGATAGGATGAACAAACACATGCGCTCTGCTCCGCAGAAAATATCCGAATGAGTGGTGCACACCATCTCCTTTTATACCTGTATGCCCGGGGTGGAGAGCGGCATACAAATTACACTCGCCAATATTCATTGGCCTTTTCTGAATAAAGCAAAGGTGATGGGGCTCTCAAGATCAAACCCCTAGTGTCACTACATTGACAAAACATTGCGTGAGTGACAGACAGGGAACATTTATGCAAATAAATGATATGATCCAAAGTGCATTTGAACAGCGGTGAAACACTTTCATGAGCAGACAGAAAAATAAGCTTGGAGTAAGTTTGGAGCAGAAGAAATAGAAATAAACCTTATGTAATTTGTCAGCTTTATGCTTTTCATGCACATGATACCAGGCACAATCATTCAATCATCATTTTTTATCAAGAAAATTCATGTTGGATCATAATATTTTTTCAAGTAAGACATGATATTAGGACAAAAGTCATACTCTTGATAATAATTTTTTATTGTTTTCCTGTAATACTATTTAAAAATCATTTAAACAACACTGCATAAGATATCTGGGGTTTTAGTAAAAAAAAAACAGTGAAAAAATCTACCTGTGTTAGAATTTATTCTACATTTTTATTCTAGTATTTAGTTACTGACCTTGTGTAATCTAACAGAATGTTACAGATTACATTATACAGCATATAATATTTGTAATCTGTAGTGGAATACATTTAAAAAGTAACCCTCTCGACCCTGGTTGTAAATCAGTGTTGTACTAGTAGGGCAAATGTTAGAGAACCTGGAAATCATTTTACAGTCATGTATGGTGAAATTAAATTATCATTAATGCTCAAAATGTATGATCTATATTTTTATTTTCTTAAGAAAATACCATAGATGTATTTATGAGATGACAACTCAGAGATTACACTTGGAGTTACTCATGTGTTACTCAAAAACTATTCCCTTCTATGGCAGTGATCTTTAGCCGAAGTATTTGCATGAAGCCTACTGTTAAAAATAATTTATATAAATGCAATTAAGAAATGCATATATTGGTATTTTCCTCTTAATATATTTTAAATTGTGCATATTGCAATACATTCAAGGTTTTAATTTAATATTAACTTGTAAGGAAGATACTGATTCAAATTCATTAAAACTTCACGTTGTAGATTGTGAGATATTTCAGACCTTACATTTTTATTTGAAATTAAGTCAAATAAAAAACAGTGTAAATGCAGTTAATAACATACCTCTTTTCAAGTGAATGTACCTGCATGCTCTCCCAGCAAGAACTGACATGATTGTTGATGTGCATGAGACAAAGATGGCAGATCAACAATGCTTGTTGTCACAGTGTACTTTAACACACTATCATGATTTATGCAGTACTGTTCATCTATAGAGAAATGCTCCATGATTACACTGAAGTGCATTTCATCTTTACAAGCTGTTTTTTTTATTCTGTGTTGCTGGCAGGATGTGACATGCAGTGCGCAAGCAGCAGTACACCCTCTAGCAGCAGATGGCTGTATAGACAGTATTTTTTCTATCTACTTGCATGATTACTGAACGCATTTGTGTTGAAATTAATTAATCAACAGCTTAATTGGTCAAATTATTAACAATGATCATCAATCATTTAAAAATCCATCATTATTAAATAATTGTAATGGTGATGTACATTCACTGAACACTTTATTAGGTACACCTGTACACATATGTGATTATCTAATCAGCCAATCGTGTGGCCGCAGTGAAATTCATAAAATCGTGCATATACAGGTCAGGAGCTTCAGTTAATGTTCATATCAACTATCAGAATGGGGAAAAATGTGATCTCATTGAGTTTGACCATGGCATGATTGTTGGTGCCAGATGGACTGTTTTGAATATTTCTGGGATTTTCACACAACACTCTATAGAGTTTATTCAGAATGTTGTCAAAAACAATATGAGCAGCAGTTATGTGGATGGAAACAGCTTGTTAATGAGAGAGGTCAATGGAGAATGGCCAGACTGGTTCGAGATGACAAAAAGGCTACGGGATCTCAGATAACCACTCTGTAGAGAATAGCATCTCAGGATGCACAACACGTCAAACCATTAGAGTATTCTGTAAATGGCACTGTGTTTGGGAGAGAGAAGAGAAAAGGGGAAAAAACCTCACTGGTCCCCGTACACAGCACCAGACAGTCCTCAGCCCATGGTACTGCTTCCCTCCATGACACCGGGCAATGGCACTGGATGGCCCCTCAGCCATCCCTTTTTCGTTGATGCATTGCTACAGCGGCACTGGATTGAGCATTCCATCAACATCACAATCCTCAGTCAGTGATGATGACTCCTTGACGGTGCATCTTCCTTAAAATTCCCAAGTTTCAGCACCAGTGTAACAAATCAAGGATGGGAAAGGAGAAAGCAGGGACTGGGTGAACAATCCACATCAGATATTTAATAAACACTTTTCAACGTATAACAAAACAGGGTGCTTTTCAGAACCATATAAAAACAAGCACTGCATTTCAGCCAGCTATGTATAACATAATGACACACAGTGTGTCTGTGTGTCATTATGTTATACATAGCTGGCTTCGTGCATCTTCGTGCATCTCTCTCTCTTGCTCTCTCTTGAACTGTGGCCATCCCACATCGCTCGGCAACAATCAAATTCTTGGATCTTAAAACATGGGTTGTGTCTTCTTATTGACACCGCCAGCAGGTGGTATTGTCTTTCAGACCAAGCCTATATAATCTAGAGGGGGTCCAATACAATCGCTAGAAAATCTTAAATTGCATAAGATGCACCTATGCATCTCTAGATGTAGACTTGACCATTTTTAGAATCCTAGCCCACACTCCCTCCTCGAATACCAAGTTTAAATCTTTCTACCATAAACTCTTGATTAAAGTTAAAGCTCCATACCCCAGACTCTGAATTAGCAGGGAGTAATACACTGATATCTGCCGCTTTAGGGGGGTTGTATACTTCTCCCAAAAATAGTACAGAGCAGGTGGCACAGCTGTAAATACCTAAATAACTGCGATCTGGGAATCCCAAAATGTTGAATCATATTTTCAATGGATCTCAACTCTCCTCTCATATAGGTCACCAAGTGTATTACCATTACAAATGAAGAAGACTTCACTATGCTTTCAAATTGTTTAAAATAAGAGAGGGGGACATCTAACTATAGGGAGAGATTGTAGCAGGTAGATTAATTTTTGGAATACAATTCATTGTAATAACATTAACCTTCCCAATCATATATATATATATATATATATATACTGTATATATATATATATATATATATATATATATATATATAATGAAGCCCACCTGCCCACATCGCTCGGAAATCTTTTTATTAAAGGGTCAAAATTAACTCTTTTTATTTGCTGGTAATATAATACCCAAATACTTAATGCCCTGCTTGGGCCACTAGAAGATGCCTGGCTGAAAAGCCTTTACCGGACAGTATGCTGTCAGAGCCAAAAGCTTCAGATTTAGACCAATTAACTCTGTATCCCGAGAACTTAGAAAAGAAATGACTAATTCTGTGGAGGCAAGGTATAGATCTCTGTAAACCAAAAGCTTATGTGCCACACCTTCCACCACCAATCATGGAAAATCATCCTTGTTTCTTATCGCAGCTGCTAATGGCTCCAGGGCAAAACAGAACAATAATGGGGAAAGAAGGCAACCCTGCCGGCTGCCCCTATACAGAGTAAAATAATCTGAAATTAAGCCATTTGTTGTACCGCCCCTACAGGGTTTCTATAAAGTAACTTAATCCAACCAATAAAAGTATTCCCAATCCTGTACATTTCCCAAATCTTAAAAAGATTATCCCATTCTACCATAACAAAACCCTTTTTCGGCATCATGTGAGATGGCAGCGACCAGAGTCTGATCATTCGCCACTGACCACATGATATTGATGAAATGCCTAATGATATCAGAAGAGTTATGGCCCCAAATAAAGCCCACCTGATCTATTTTTATATGAAATGTCATAACTTAATCGGTTAGCCAAAATTTTGACAATATTTTAACGTCTAGGTGGACGTTACAATTGGTGGGAAATTGGATGATAACACTTACACTTGCTTGGATCTTTGTCCTTTTTAAGAATAAGACTGATCGGGGAGAAATGGGATTAAAAAATTTAAATAAAAAAAAAAAAAATCTTAGAAATCTTATACAGGCTTGCATCATTGTTGGCAGAAGCTTTCCACTCTTTATTGATTTCATATAAACTTCTAGCAAAAGTGAAGCCAATTCTGTAAGATCTAAAAAAATCTACATCAAAGCCATCAGCAGGTTTCACTGAGGGAATAGTAGAAAAATAATCAATTTTATATACTGTATCTAGCCAGAAGTTTTTCTGCCTTGTCCCCCGACTCAAAGTATGAATGTCTTGCCCTGAATAGCCAAAACGCCACCTTCCGTGACATAATACTATAGTCATTTGACGCTTCAGCTCTGCCTCTGCACTTTTTATGTTCCCTTCCAATTCTCATGAGTACTTGTGCTTTGGATTTTTTGGTGAATGAGGCATACTGTATGATCCGGAACCACCTTAAGTGCCTCCCAAGCAACGCCCACAGAGGATACTGAGAAGCAGTTTGTCTCCATATAAACATTTATTTCAGCCTTTAAAATGTGTTGTAATTCAGGATTTGGCAAAAGGGATACATTAAAACGGCAACTATATGATTTCCTTTTCTCCATACGGCAACACCTCTAAACACGCACATGATCTGAGAATAAAATGTTTCCAATTGAGCAATCAACAACAGATGAAATGAGGGACTGGTCCCTACCAGATGAGTTAAAATGTCTCTAAAAATATGCAAGACTAAGATTTTTACACATCCTGTGAAGCATCAATGTTGATCTAGGGGGCTTGCGCACATTTGCTTCACTATGATCAAGGACTGAGTCCATCAAAAGATTAAAGTCTCCTCTAAATATTGTTTCATGAGGCATGCCAGCGGCTTGCAACATCCCTTCAAGATCTATAAAACAAGCCCTGATCATCAACGTTAGGTGCATAAGTATTAGTCAAAATAAGATTTTGCCCATGAATTTCTGCTAAAACAATAATGACTATTCCTAATTCCTATCTTTAATCTGTTTGAAACATTTTAATTGTAGATGTTTACTTATTAGTGTAATGACTCCCCTGTTCTTACTTGAGCCAGCGCTAAAAACATGTCCACCCCATATCTTTCCAAATTTTTCAGCTTCCTGCTAGGAAAAATACGTTTCTTGAAGAAACACTATATCATATTTCTTACGCTTAAGAAGAGAAATAACCTTCCTTCTTTTTATGGGATGCCCCAACCCATTCACATTCCAAGTGGAGAGAGACAATCCACTCATATAAATAATCTGTTGTTGATTGCTCAATTAGAAGCATATTATGCCTTGTCCACACTAATACATTTTAGTTTGAAAACGCATCTTTTTCTCTCCGTTTTGGCCTTCCGTCCACACTGAGACAACGTTTTTGACCGCGAAAACAGAGCTTTTTGAAAATGCACTCCAAAGTGGATACATTTGAAAATGCCATTTTCACATTGTAGTTTGGACTGTGATGGATATCTGAAAATGATGATGTATTTGGTGCCATGTGACACATTCATGTGATCTGTCCAACCACAACCATCAAGATGGCTGCCCGTGTTATAGCGGTGCTGTTGTACTTGAAACTCACTTTGATAGCGTTGTTAAAACATTTTTTTACTTTGTACATCCAACGCATTGTGTTCCTTGAAAAGAAGCGACGGAACACGAGGACAATTGCGTTTCAGCCTGTACGTGCAACAAGGATTTCCAACATGTGTAGAAACATGATTTAAGCATTTTCATACGTTTCAGTGTGGATGAGCAAATTTTGGAAAATGCTTGAAAACACTAATGTGGATGGAGACTAATGTGGACGGAGAGCGTTTTGAAATGAAAACGCCATTTTCAAATGAATCTGGATTAATGTAGATGTAGCTTTATTCTCAGATCACGCCCTGGTGAGTTCAGATATGTTTCCAAATATGGAGAAAAATATATCATATAGTTGCAGCAAAATCCTGAATTCCAACAAATGTTAAAGGCTGAAATCAGTGTTTATATGGAGACCAACTGGTCCTCAGTATCCTCTGTGGTTCTGGCTTGGGAGGCACTTAAGGTGGTTCTTAGGGGTCGGATCATACAGTGTGCCTCATTCACCAAAAAATCCAAAGCACGAGAACTTTGTGCAGTTGGAAGGGAATATTAAACGTGCCGAGGCAGAGCTGAAGTGCCGACTGTCATCTGATGTCCTCAGAGAATAGACCCGATTGAAATACAGATATAATACTATTTTGTCACGGAAGGTGGAGATTTGGCTATTCAGGGCAAGACTGGGGACAAAGCAGGGAAGCTTTTGGCTAGATATATAAAGCAGAGAGAGTCTTTTTCTACCATTCCCTCAGTGAAATCTGCTGGTGGTAAAATATTTACCTCAGCCACTGATATTAATAATGCTTTTAAATAATTCTATCTTGATCTCTATAGTTCCAAGTCTTCGTCTACTGATGAAGATATTAGAAACTTTGTGGAACCATTAGAACTGCCTAAACTGACGACTGAGCAAAACAATTTTCTTGATTCTGAGATAAACTTGGAGGAGCTTGGGAAGGTAATTAAGGCCTTACATACAGACAAAGCTCTGGGGCAAGATGGCTTTACTGCTGAATGTTTTAGATCTTATGCTACAGAACTGGCTCCACTTTTGTTAGAAGTTTATACGGAATCATTAAAGAATGGAAAGTTTCAGCTAACCATGACACAAGCCCAGAACAGTCTGATTCTTAAAAAGGACAAAGATCCAAAAGAGTGTAAGAGTTACCATCCAACTTCCCTGATCCAGCTTGACGTAAAAATATTGCCAACATTTCTGGCTAACCGATTAAAATTATGACATCTCTTATACATATAGATCAGGTGTGGTTTATTCAGGGCTGCTGCTCTTCTGATAACATTAGGTTTTTCATCAATATCATGTGGTCAGTGGCAAATGATCAGACTCCGGTCGCTGCCATCTCAACAGACGTCGAAAAGGCATTTGATATGGTAGAATGTTACTGCATCACCTGCTCTGTACCAATTTTTGGAGTAGCACCCTCCCAAAGCAGCAGATACTCTGAGAGAGGTGATTACTGCTTTTGGAAAAGGTCATGAGGCATCAGTGTATTACTTCTTGCTAATTCAGAGTCTGAGGGACGGAGCGTTAACTTCTATTAAGAGATTGGGAGAAAGATTTATACTTGGTTTCGGAGGAGAGAGTGTGGGCTAGTATTCTAAAACATTTTAAGTCTGTATCTAGATATGCTGTATCTAGATATGCTAGATAAGCTAGATATGCTCCTGATCTCAAGATGGCGCCGAGTATGGCTGCTGCGTCGCGAGCTCCGTCAAAACACTGCAGTTTATTGTTTGTTTTGTTTACAGTTCTGTGTTTTTTTGTCTTGGATGTTGTCTGCCTTATTGTGTACGACAGACAAACGCTTTTGGACATTGGTTCGGCAATCACACACCGAAAACCGGACTTCACATTCCTCAATGCCGACCCGCGGTTTACAAACATGCCAGCGGAGCCCTTTGTTTGGGCTGCCCGGCCGCGGAAACGCAGAAGAGGAAAAAGAGCCGGCGTTCTCATCAGATTAAGACGTCGCGCAAATCGCCCCCCGCTACCCAGTATACTACTGGCAAATGTTCAGTCTCTGGACAACAAGCTCTGCGAGCTGAGAGCGCGGATCTCTTTCCAACGAGAGACGAGAGATTACTGTGTTATCTGTCTTACGGAAACCTGGTTGTCCGCGGAGATTCCAGACTCGGCCATCGAACCCATGGGTTTCTCCGTGCACCGAGTGGACAGATCGAAAGACCTCTCAGGTAAAAGCAGAGGTGGAGGTGTATGTTTTATGATCAACAAATCATGGTGTGATCAGAGGAATGTACATTTTATCAGGTCTTTCTGCTCTCCTGATCTGGAATTTCTCATGCTTCTGTGTCGACCATTCTGGCTACCGAGGGAATTCACAGCGGTCATTATCACTGCTGTGTACATCCCCCCACAAGCCGACACAGACCGGGCACTTAGGGAACTGTATGGGAGTATAAGTCAGCAGGAAACCGCGCACCCTGAGGCCGCGTTCATTGTTACCGGGGACTTCAACAAAGCCAACTTCAAAACAATAGCACCAAAATACCACCAACACATCAGCTTTAACACACGAGGGGACCGGGTTTTGGATCATTGCTATTCTCCTTTCCGGGATGGCTACAAATCCCTCCCCCGCCCACCATTTGGCAAATCTGACCACTCTTCCGTTCTGCTTCTGCCCGCTTACAGGCAGAAACTGAAACGGGAATCACCCGCCCTCAGAATGATCCAGTGCTGGTCGGACAAATCAGACTCTGCGCTACAGGACTGTTTTGATCACGCGGACTGGGAGATGTTCCGGTCTGCCTCCGATGACGACATCGAGGTTTATGCTGATAGCGTAACGTGTTTCATCAGGAAGTGCGTAGAGGACGTTGTTCCGACGAAAAACATACGGATCTACCCCAACCAGAAACCCTGGGTTAACGGCGATGTTCGCGCGGCACTTACTGCGCGGACCACCGCTTTTAATTCCGGGAACGCGGAGGAGCGTAAACAAGCCAGTTATGCCCTCCGCAAATCCATCAGCACAGTCAAACGCCAGTACAGGCACAAAATTGAAGGTCAGTTCAACACCACTGACTCCAGAAGTATGTGGAAGGGAATTAACATCATCACGGACTATAAACAGAATAAAAACTCCGCCATGAACACCGTTGCCTCTCTCCCGGACAAGCTTAATACTTTTTATGCTCGTTTCGAGGACAACAACACCGCCCTCGCGGAGAGAGCACTCGCGGCCGATACTACAGATGATGGTTCACTCTCCGTCTCTGTTGCGGATGTAACCCGATCCTTTCGACGGGTGAACATCCGTAAAGCCGCGGGTCCAGACGGCATTCTGGGCCGCGTCATCAGAGCATGCGCGAACCAACTGGCTGGTGTTTTTACGGACATTTTCAACCTGTCCCTCTCCCTGTCTGTAGTCCCCACATGCTTCAAAACATCAACCATTGTGCCTGTACCGAAGCAAGCCAAAATCACTTGTTTAAATGACTGGCGTCCTGTTGCTCTGACCCCCACCATCAGCAAATGCTTTGAGAGGTTAATCAGAGATCACATCTGCTCTGTTCTGCCCACCTCTTTGGACCCATTGCAGTTTGCCTACCGTAACAACCGCTCCACTGATGATGCTATTGCATCTACAATACACACTGCTCTCTCCCACCTGGAAAAAAGGAACACATATGTGAGAATGCTGTTTGTAGACTACAGCTCAGCATTCAACACCATAGTGCCCTCCAAGCTTGATGCGAAACTCCGGGCTCTGGGCTTAAACAGCTCGCTGTGCAGCTGGATCCTGGATTTCCTGTCAGGCAGACGTCAGGTGGTTAGAATGGGCAGCAACATCTCCTCAGAAAGACAGAGAACACAGCCCCATCACCATTAATGGAGCACCGGTGGAGAGAGTCAGCAGTTTCAAGTTCCTCGGTGTCCACATTACTGAGGAACTCACATGGTCCGTCCACACTGAGGCCATTGTGAAGAAGGCTCACCAGCGCCTCTTCTTCCTGAGACGGCTGAGGAAGTTTGGAATGAACCAACACATCCTCACACGGTTCTACACTAGTACTGTTGAGAGCATCTTGACTGGCTGCATCACCGCCTGGTACGGCAATAGCACCGCCCACAACCGCAAAGACCTGCAAAGGGTGGTGCGAACGGCCAGAAACATCATCGGAGGTGAGCTTCCCTCCCTCCAGGATATATATAACAGACGGTGTGTGAAGAAAGCTCGGAGGATTATCATAGACTCCAGCCACCCGAGTCATGGGCTGCTCTCACTGCTTCCATCAGGCAGGCGGTATCGCAGCATCAGGACCCGCACCACCCGACTACATGACAGCTTCTTCCCACAAGCAATAAGACTTTTGAACACTTGATCCCTCACGATCAGCAATCAGCACTGCACTTTATTAATCCTCATTCTGTCAATATATTCTCGCTCCCAATTCAGTCAGTGTGTATATATATATATATTTATACCCTTCTCTAGTGTGTGTATTCTACATTGTGTGTATTGTGTTCATTTGTTATGTAAATTGTTGTGTAAGTTTATGTAAATTGTTTTGTGTAATATGTTGTTTATTGTAAAGTGGTTTATGTCTCGTCACTGTCATTACTGCTATGTTGCTCGGAACTGCACACAAGAATTTCACCTGCTGTTGCACTCGTGTACACAGTAGTGTGACAATAAAATGATTTGATTTGATTTTGATTGATGCAAGGGTGCGCCTTATGCAATTCAAAATATTACATATATTCTATTGGACCACCTCTATATTGGATAGGCTTGGTCTTAAAGATACACCCACCTGCTAGCGATGCCAGTCAGAAGATGGAGACACAACCCATGTTTTTTGGTGGTGTGTTAAGATCCAATCATTTTGGTTGAAGGTTCAGAGTTTTATGTGTGAGGTATTGGGCACTCAAATTTCATTTTGCCCCAGACTCTGTATTTTGGGTGATGGGGAGGGTGGCAGCTTTCGAGGAGGTGTCATTTAGAAGGCTGAAGTTTTGGGATTTGTTTGATAGGAAATGGAGCATTTATTTAGCATTTTGGGGGACTCTCGGGGAGGGGCTGTGGAAAGAGAGGTATAATTTTACTTATGTATGATTATTATATTTTCTTTTTGGTTTTCTTTTCTGTTTTTTCTTTTTTTGTGTGTATTCTTATATTTGACAGGGGTGTTTGTTGGGTGTCAGAGTGGGGTTGGTGATTGGTGAGGGGTAATAGTGGGGGTTAAATGTTTATTCAATATACATATGTTGTGTTTTTCTTTGTTATTATCTACGAATCAATAAAAAAATATTAATCGGAAAAAGACCACATTCCACCATTAGTGCAACAATCAAATGCTGAACTTCTCCCAAAACCATACAAACAGAAAAAAGAAAAATGTGTGCATTAACCCCCATGCATGACAGCGCCCTCTAAACTCAAATAGTCCATGTATGCACTACAGCTTTGCTATCGGATTACTCAACTCCGTTGTTTAAATTTTATGAGACAGAATTACACAACAAAATATAATCTATAAAACAAACTCCAGCCATTAGGCTGAATAAACAGAAAGAGCGAGTTGATTAAAAAAAAAAGCACAAATTTTCCTTGAACGAATGAATGTTCAGTGAGCCAGCCCACTTGGCTGCTACATGAGTGCAACAAATGACCTAATCATTCAAATATCTTGCAATAAATACTCCACAAAACAAACTCCAGCCAATAAGAGGCATAAGCACAAAGAGTATGCAAATTCATCCACAAAACTGTCCCGAAGGAGTATTACTCCACAAAACAAACTCCAGCCGCTAGGTGGAACCAGCACAAAAAGAAACAAAAAAGCCACTGAATATTCAGTGAGTCGGTCCACTTGGCTGCAACTTAAGTACCAAAAAATTAAGTACCACAAAATTACCATGGCCAGGAATATCAGTGCAAAAGCGAACTTCTGTTGATGTAAGTGTTTCTTGCATTCCTCAAATTCATCACATTTCTCTCTTGTCAAATTCGCAAAGTCTGGGAACAAGAAAATGCTGTGGTTTTTCCAAGCCATCCTTTACTCCTCGCATCATGTAACACAATATATTTATCGGATGATCTCAGAAATTTGGTCAGAATTCATCGGGGCCTGTCTCCCTCAGCGGATTGGCGGAACCCTGTGAGCTCGCTCGATTTCTAGTTTATGGCCTGTTATGTCAAGCAGATTCGGAAAGAGCCCATCCCATCCTCTTTGGCCTCAGGAATTCTGACAATATGGACGTTATTCTGCCGGCTACAGTTCTCCATGTCCTCCAACTTCTCCCAGACACACTCCAAATCCACCTTGGTCGCTAGCGGATTAGCAGATAGTTCCCTTTCCAATGACTCCAGTTAATCTATCCATTTCTCGACATACCATTCTCGTGACCACAACAGTAAATTTCACTGTAAATTGATCAACTTATTACAGCAAGATCCTTCAAGTCAGCAACGACCTTCTTCAGCATTGTGGACACATTCAAAATCTCTCGCCAAATTTCCCTCATCTCTCTGACCAAATCGACTCCCTGGCTCGGGGCCTTCTCTGGGGTGTCAGCTTGAGCAGGTAAGTCCTACAGCATGAGGATTTTGAATTCTTTGACATAATGTCCACCAAGAACAATTATGGAACAGAGTGTATCGAATCTCACTGTCATGTCATTATATGTCATTAATAGTGTTAAAACTAGCAAAGTACGCAGAGCTCGCTGTTCACACGTCCAATCCTCGCATGGCGTCACGTGACTCCCCCAAGTCCTTAAGATTGAATGTGGAGTATATTTTTTGTAAGGCAAGGATATTTATTGGTTAATTTCCCATTGTTCTTTGAAAGTCAAGTTATATACCATGAGTGTCACTGTAACATTTCTATGATATTGTAGCAATAATAACTTCTAGATTTTTATTTGGTCAGAGTAACATATTAAAACGAATTTAAAGGATTACTATTATATTTACATGTGCCATATTGGAATCCCTGAGGCCACAAACAGTCAATCTCAACAGAATATTTAAGTGTAATATTTGCAGTTTGTTCCTGATGAAATTGAAAGAAGCATATGCTTCTTTAAATTATTTAATTGTCAGTGTTGTGTCTTTGTTTAGATAATGGTTATATATGGGTCTTGATAAACAGTTAATCATTTGGCATTTCTAGCATTCACTTTTGTATTCCAGGCAATTTATAATGCACTTATTTTAGGGACAGCCTCTCCATGGAAAAACCTGGCGTTAAGTGCCCTGCTCATGGGAAAAAATTAATAAATACATAAAGTGAGTGGGTAACTTTCTAGTTCATTAAATATTCTGGGGTTCGAAATTAAACCTTTGCATTACTAGACTACATCTTTAACTTCAAAAGTACAATCACAATGTGTATGTGTACGGGGTCAAATAGTTACAGAAAGAGATATTTAGGTAGGTCTTCTGGAACTCGTGGCTTGTTTTAGAGGATTAGCAACACATCCCAGGGCTATTACTAAACTATTACAGTTTACAGTTGAAGTCAGAAGTTTACATACACTGGGGTTGAATTCAATAAATATCATTTTTTAACCAATCCACAGATTTCATATTAACAATCTATAGTTTTGCCAAGTCGTTTAAGACATCTACTTTGTGCATAACATGAGTGAATTTTCCAAAAATTGTTTACAGACAGATTGTTTCACATTTATTTGACTATATCACAATTATATAAAAATCAAAAAGTTTACTGTCACTTTAAGCAGCTTGGAAAATTCCAGAAAATTATATCAAGCCTTTAGGCAATTAGCTTATGATAGGCTAATTAGAGTCAAATGGAGATGTACCTGTGGATGTATTTTAAGGCCTACCTTCAAACTCAGTGCCTCTTTGCTTGACATCTTGGGAAAATCAAAAGGAATCAGCCAAGACCTCAGAAAAAAAAATGGACCTCTACAAGTCTGAAGGTACCCCATCTATCTGTACAAACAATAGTATGCAAGTATAAACACCATGGGACCACACAGACATCGTACTGCTCAGTAAGGAGATGCATTCTGTCTCCTAGAGATGAACGTAGTTTGGTGCAAAAAGTGCAATTCAATTTCAGAACAGCAGCAAAGGGCCATTTGAAAATGCTTGAGGAAACAGATAGACATGTATCTATAGCCATAGTAAAACGAGTCCTATATGGAAATAACCTGAAAGGCTTCTCAGCAAGTAAGGTGCCACTGCTCCAGAACTGCCATAAAAAAATGGCTGACTACAGTTTGCAAGTGCACATGTGGACAAATATATAACTTTTTGTAGAAATGTCCTCTGGTCTTAAGAAACAAAAGTTTAACTGTTTGGCCATAATAACCACAATAATATTTGGAGGAAAAAGAGTGATGCTTGCAAGCCGAAGAACACCATCCAAACCATGAAGCATGGGGGAGGCAGTATCATGTTGGGACTGGTGCACTTCACAAAATAGATGGAATCATGAGGAAGGAAAATATGTGGATATATTTAAGCAGCATCTCAAGACATCTGCCAGGAAGTTAGAACTCAGCTAGAAGTTAGCAAGGAGGCCTACAAACCTGACTCAGTTACACCAGTTCTGTCTGGAGGAATGGGCCAAAATTCTAGCAACTTACTGTGAAAAGCTTGAGGAAGGCTACCCAAAAAAGTTTTACCCAAGTTAAACAATTTAAAGGCAATGCTACCACATACTAACAGTGTATGTAAACTTCTGACCCACTGGGAATGTGATGAAAGTAACAAAAGCTGAAATAAATAATTCTCTCTACTGTTATTCTGACATTTCACATTCTTAAAATAAATTAGTGATCCTTACTGACCGAAGACAGTAACTGTTTTCTATGATTAAAAGATTAAATGTATTTGGCTAAGGTGTATGTAAACGTCTGACTTCAAATGTACATAGGTGCAAAACTAATTACAAGCCATGCCATTTTCATTTTTACTGCATTTCACCAGGAACTACACTCATGGTTGATTCATGTTTTACCAATCCTTAAATCAAGTATTACCTTTTGTTGAAAGTGAATTTATTTATTTATTTTATTTCAGGTTGGCATTTTTGAGAGTATGATTATAGTATAATATTTTTACATTTGTGTGCCACAGCAGAACTATAGAATGAAATAATCCTCACAAGATAGTCCTTTGTATAAAATGTCACACCTCAGGTTTTTAAATTAGTAACAGGAAGAGGAAAGTGGAGCATGGGTTTTTAGTCTTGTATTTCAGCTCCTTATTTCAGTTTTGCCTCACATTTTTTTTCTCATATTCACTTTTTATTTTTGGGCAGCAAATTTAGGATAAAATTGGACTCCATTATAACATGCTTTCAAAAGAAGGTGGAAAGCCAGTGGAACATAGATTTGGGTGGTTAATATCTGTGATCACTCAGGGAATGCAGAGACAACAAAGGCTCTTTAAAACACACTGCCACAGCAACTAAAGAGGTTTTCCCTTTTGTGCTAGATCTCCAAGTTTTTCAATTTCTTGATGTCAGACCACTTTCACCAGAGACTGCTCGGATGGCTTTGATGGACTTTTAAAAAAAGAGAAACTCAGTGCACCTCCTGGGGAAGTCGAAGACTTTTAATCTGTTGTGGAACTGATCACAGTTGACCAAATAATCTGCCAATTCCCTTCACCGGACTGCAACGCCAACATAAGCTAAGTCCTTGGCCCTCTCATCCTAGAGAGCTTGCTCAGCACTATAAAGAAGCATTAAATCTCAAGAAGAGAAAATGAGAGGTTTCAAAGTAAAGGGATGATGACTGGACTTATATAGGTTGGGGCAAGGGTTTCATATTATCTGGATGTATTATAGCAATCACACACTTTAAAAAAGTTTAAAATAGTTCATCCAAAAATAAAAACTCAATTTACTCACCCTCATATCATCCCAAACCTGTATGACTTAACTGAAGGGGCAGTCAGTATAGATTTTGTGCATGCAACATTTTTTCAGACACCACAATGCACCAGGATGTGATATCACCCACAAGGGCTTCTGGTTGTAATAAATAATGAATCTCAAATTAAAAATTACATTTTATTCAAAATGTTAAATTATACAGTGTACACAGTCTACAGTCTTTCCTGCAACAATAAAAAAACACCGCTTTGAAATATGCCTTCTATGTATTGAGCACATATATCAGTGGGTTACATTTTAATTTTCTTTTGGTCACCTGGATTTGCAGGTCAGATTTCACCAAGTTTCTTTCATCCACAGCAGAGTGCAACATTTTACATATGAGCTTATGTTTCCGGTGTCCACCATTTGAATGGGAGTGAAGTGTAATTTGAATACAGCTTTACTGTGTGACTTTGAGACCATGCTCTGATGGTCCATGTAAAGCTTTAAACAGTACACATTAATGAACAATTTTTTCTCTCTCTTTCTTGGACATGATTTTGTTTATTTGTATAATGATTAGTACAATATGTGGGACACTAAGGAGCTTGGCCCCAATATTGCTGCATATACTTAGCATTTTTATTTTACCTGTTTTTACACTCAAGTTTTGTTCTTTGAGTTGTGTTGCTACATCTAGTTGAGTGAACAAAGACTCACCACTCACCGCCCACCACAGCGTATACACAGCATGACATCATCCTCTTGACTGCATTCCGACAAAAATGGAAACACTGTGTGTCCTCCATGCTGTTTGAATCAGGCATATTTTCTAGAGGTAGGGATGTTGGTGTGCATAAACAACATAGCTGTGCTTTTGTTTCCCGAAGATTTCGTCCCTTCTCCTATCTCTTAATATTATGCCAGTTTAAGTCAGGCACAAACTGGGAAACATTCCAGGAACCTTTCTCAAGCAGCTAAAAATTCATCTTCATTAGGGTATCATCACCCCACCACACTCCAATGCTGATTCCTGTTAACACTGAGTAAATGTGCAAAATGGATGCTGGGGGAGGTGAATGTGACAGGGATGAAGGCTTCGAGAAAAAAATGGAAAACTGAATATGTGACAGAGCTGGGGAAATATGATGAGGATAGGATGAGCATGGACAAGATTACAAAGGACACGTTGAACTCATTGCTCCACTTCAGCAGCGAGAACCTCACACTGATACTGCCAAATGTGAAGTGCTGAAGAAAGCAAGGACATTAGCAAAGTTCTATCTTAATTCATTTATCTTTTTTTCCTAGTGTTTAGTTGATGTTGTTGTTGTTTTTTTTCTCTCCAAGCGATTAATGAATGGACTTATCTTTTATAGGATTTCTTGACACAGATTAATGTGCACTTCAAAAAGTGAGTTCTTGTTACTCTAGAACTTACAAGCTTGTATCTATGGGGGGATTTAAACAAATCTTTTTTTATTATTATTATTATTATACTACTATGTATTTATTATTAATAGTATTAATGATACGCAGTCATGTTGAGGCATTTTTAGTTTGTTCATTTAAAGCAGATCCTGTTTACTCTGATAATAACATGGAGTTTCCACATTAGCCAGTGTCCACATACTCAATACAAAGTAGTGGTCGACCAATATGGGTTTATTAATGGCCAGTGCCGATATCCAGAGAGCAGGGTGTTGGATAGGCTGATACAATGCCGATATATCACACAATTTAATATAGTAAATAACAAACATAAAATTGCTAAAAAATAAATAATTAAAAAACTCTTATTTAGCACTATATTTACTCAATTACACACACACACACACACACAATAAGATACAATTTTAAATGGTAGATAGCAGTTTCTTCAGATTTTTTCCATGGAGAGGCTGTCCCTAAAAAAAGTGCATTATAAATTGCCTGGAATACAAAAGTAAATGCTAGGAATGCCAGATTTAGTAATTTTTTTGCACACGAAGAAATTGTTCATATATAAGATAGAAGGAAATAACAGTACACAGTAAACCAGCAACCATGGATGACATTAGTAATTGTATTTACTCAAAAAATACCAAATCAAACTAATTGTATATACAGTGCTTCGTGAATTAGACTTATAGCACACGTGAAGCGCTTTTAACTTGGCTGCATCTGAAAATGTAGGCAGCTGACTTGCTACCTTGCTGTCCAATCAGTTAATGGCTTAACTGAAATCTGTTTTGAATGAATGGAACTCTTAAGGAAACTGGTCTCCGAACAGTTTGTAAAACACCTTATTTTCATCCTACCTCCTTAAACATTTTACAGTTTTGGACGCAGCCTTGAAGTTGCCACCTACACGCTCATGCAGATCCAGAGTGAGTCTCAATCTCCTAACCGTTTGAATAGTCTGGATTGCCTACTTGGAATGTCACAGGTCAGAACCTCATGATCTGTGAATGAGAGGAACTTTTGATCCTGAAGTTTTTCATTCTGGCTGATAGAATACACGCTTCAGAGGAATATATATTATATGAGGGCTCGACGGAAAGAAAATGCTGGATTTTCGTGAGGTTCATGAATTACATCTGTATAAACAAAATATCTGCATATTAAATGGTATATAATAAAAGTTTTATTTATATTTGCCTTTTGTCATTAGAAAAGAAAGCTAAAAGAGACAGGAAACTTCTGAGGAGTGACTGTTAGAATATGTGCTTTAGAGGAAGATTTATGAGTGCTCTGCAGGACGCTGGATCTGCTCAAGTTGTGTGAGGTTTATTACATCTGTTTTAACGAGACGTGGATATTTGCAGATGGTATATGATATTAGTTTTATATATATTTGCCTTTTTATCATTAGACAAGACATTTAAATTTACAGGGAACTGTTGAGGAGAGAGAGGGAGAATGAAACATGTGAGAACTTTAACATTATGAGCTCAAACGCATCTGCCGCAGCTCTGAAATGCGGACTGTTTAAATGAGATTGTGTTGCACACCGGTCTATTATTGTAGTAACACTATGGCATGTAACAACAAAACAAACTGTGACTGGTAAGGATGGCGGTACCACTTATTTTCTTTTTTGATCTGTACCAAGTAGTTTTAGCCCAATATCGCTGATATAGATACCAATACTTCTTTTAAACAGATTTTTTACTAATTCTTTGGATAAAATTAGTAACTTTATTATTACACAAATGATTTATATATTTATGGGTCTAAACAGAAAATTATTAGGCTGCTTTGTTTACTCCTTAAAAAAATGTTTGTATAAGCAACATGTAAAACCTCAAAATTAACTATCTGGACAAATCAGACACACAATTATTCATTATTTAATGAATAAGTAAACAGATGTCTCAAGACTATAACAAGCAAAGGTCCAAGTAGGCCCAAGCTTACTCCGTCATGTCTGCCTCCCCACTGATCATTATCAAGCCTTTACACTGTCTTTACAAGGTTCAGCAACTAGTGGACCTCAGTGACATTCCAAGCGGGGGAGGTAAGGAACCCCATAAGAAATGGACTAAAATCCCAGAACAACAGAATTTTCTTTATTAAATTATAGACAAACTGTTTATAAATGCACATGTATATCCTCAGGACATTGTGTATAGGATCATTACTTTCTTGTAAAGTGTTTTTTGTGCTGTAAACTGTCTTATGCATGACTTATGACTAAGACTACCAGCTAATGTAAAATGATTTTGTATCATGTTTCCTACCAAATTAATCCTTGTGTGACATCCTGCACAATGGTGTGTGTGTGTGTGTGTGTGTGTGTGTGTGTATATATATATATATATATATATATATATATATATATATATATATATATATATATAATTCTGACAGCATGCATTGTATGCTTGCTATATTAATAAAGAGCATAAAGGGGCTTAAACTAACCCCAATCGTGCAAATGATTCAGCTTCCAAACAAAGGAACATTTTCCATTTGGAAATTGCACCTTTCTCATTGATCAAGCCAGACTTGAGAGGAGGGACCTCCAAGTTAAAGTTAAAAAACACGTCCCGACTCTTACTCTTTCTCTTTTCCCCTGACTCTCTTTCCCCGGACACGATTAAAGTTTCAAAGCACCCCTGAAACGGGCTGCCCAGGAAGTCTGGAATCAGCAATTCAGGAGCTGGTAAGAAGACCACTCCTTCCTGGGCCGGGTGGAGAATCCTTAAATCCCTTTTCTTTTGATTTCGCCAATGGGAAGCGGTAGCCAGTTTCTCAAGAAAAGAGCAGTTTCCTCACTTCCTGGGCCCTAATCTCTATGTCCACGGCCATCGTTATCACGACCGCAGGGCACCGTTTCTTTCTGGCAGATTTGGCGCAGAGACCTACCTCTGTGCACGCAGCTGTGGCACAAATCCGCCCCTTATGTGATGGCCTCCATGGGCTATGAGGACAGAAATTCTTCCTCTCCCATCCAAGGCTGTTCTGGTAGCAGTCTCAAGAAGCCAGGCAAGTGCTTTGATGTCCCTGGACTTGGCATGGCCACAAGTAGCACCTCAGGCTCTGCACCATCGCGAGGCCCCGCCTGCCGGTACGTCCGACACAATTCTTCCCTTGGTCCCCCTTGCGCGGAGCTTTGGGCGTGGCTCACACTCCCCAACCTGTCGCAGTGGTTGATCAGGACTGTCCAACTCGGCTATGCGATTCCGTTCACCAGGCACCTGCCCAGGTTCAATGGCATCTGCTTCACTGCGGTGAGAGGCGAGAATGCCGCAGCCTTGCGTGTGGCGATCGCCTCCCTCCTACGGAAGGATGCGATAGAGCCTGTCCCTCCAGCCGAGATGAAAAAGGGGTTTTACAGCCCCTGCTTCATCGCACCCAAAAAAAGGTGCCGGGTTGCTGCCAAACTTTGACCTGCTAGTTCTGAACCTGGCTTTGCACAGATTCCTGTTCAATATGCTGACGGAAAAACGCATCTTAGTGAGCGTGCGGCATAAGGATTGGTTCACGGTGGTAGATCTGAAGAACGTGCATTTCCATGTCTTGCCCCTTCCTCAACACAGACCCTTCTTTCAGTTCGCTTCGAGGGTTGGGTATACCAGTACAACATCCTCCCCTTCAGTCTATCTCGACGACTGGCTGATTCTAGCCCACTCATGGGACGTGTTGTGTGCGCACAGGGACCTGGTGCTCACACACCTCAGCTGTTTGGGGCTTCAGGTCAGCTGGGAAAAGAGCAAGATCTAACCGGTTCAGAGCATCTCTTTTCTTGTTATGGAGTTGGAGACGGTCTCAATGAAGGCTTCACGAACGAGCGTTCGCAGTCGGTGCTGAACTGTCTGTGTAGGTTCAAGCAGAACATATCGGTCCCACTGAAAACTTTTCAGAGGCTCCTGGGGCATATGGCTGGAATGCTGTGTGCAATGGGCACGCAGTTGCTGCTGGAGTTGCTGCTGGAATTGCTTACCCTGCGGAGGCTATTACCGTTTATTTTACATTTACATTTATTAATTGGCAGACACTTTTATCCAAAGCGACTTACAAAAGAGGAAAACATAAGCGAATCATTTTGCACTATCAAACTAACAAGTGATAGCCAGCGCTGAAGCATTTTACCAATCAGAATTTAGCTTTATTAATTAAATTTGCATTTATTAATTTGGCAGATGCTTTTATCCAAAGCAAGTTACAAAAGAGGAAAACATAAGCAAATCATCTTAAGGAGACAGTGGTACGAAATGTGCCATACTACAAAGTTTCACTAGCATCAGAATAGTATTCAAAACAGATTAAATTGAAACAAGAATTTTAGTTTATTTTTTGTTTTAGTAACTGATTAAATGCTCATGGGAAAGATGTGTTTAAGTCGTTTTTTGAAGACAGAGAGTGAGTCAGTTTCACAGATGGAGTTGGGAATGTCATTCCACCATCGTGGTATGATGAAACTGAAAGTCCGGGAAAGTATTTTGGAGCCTCTTTGTGTTGGTACAACAAGGCAACGATCATTAAACAACTGCAGGCTTCGAGTGGGCGTGTAGCTCTGCAGAAATTATTTGAGGTATGCTGGAGCAGACCCAGTGACTGTTTTGTATGCCAGCATCAGAGCCTTGAATTTGATTCGTGCATCAGCCGGTAGCCAGTGGAGAGAGACAAAGAGTGGTGTAACATGTTCTCTCTTTGGTTCATTAAAGACCAGATGTGCTGCTGCATTCTAATTGCACATACAGGGAGGCCTACAATGAGAGAGTTACATTAGTCCAGTCTAGTTATGACAAGTGACTGAACAAGCAGTTGTATGGCATGTTCAGAGAGGAAGGGTCTTATCTTCCTGATATTGTAGTGTGTAAATCTACATGATCTTGCGGTATTTGAGATTTGGTCTGAAAAATGTAGCATGTCATCGATGGTTACCCCTAGATTTCTGACCATTTTGGAAGGCGATACTGTAGTTATATCCGGATGCATGGTGATTGGCAGCAGGGTTGGCTGGAAAGACAAGGTGTTCGGTCTTGGCTGGATTGAGTTGCAGGTGGTGTTCCTTCATCCAGGCCAAGATGTCTGCCAGACAGGGAGTGATTCAAGCATTCACTGTGGTGTCGTTGAGCTGGAAAGACAAGTAGAGTTCGCACAAGCGTGTCATCAGCATAGCAGTGGTAAGAGAAACCATGTGACTGAATGATGGGGTCCAGTGATGCTGTGTATATAGAGAAGAGAAATGGCCCAAGCACTGATCCCTGAGGTACCCCAGGAAGTAACTGATGTGGTTTGGATACCTCCCCTCTTCAGGCTACCATGAATGACCTACCTGAGAGATAGGAATTAAACCAGTCAAGCACAGTTCCCTTGATGCCCAGCAAGGAGAGGGTGGGGTGTAGGATCTGATGGATGACTGTGTCAAACGCTGCAGAAAGGTCCAGCAGAATCAGGACGGATTTCCTGGATGCAACTTTAGTCTATCTCAGCGACTCCATGACAGACAGCAGTGCAATCTCGGTGGACTGACCACTTTTGAAGCCTGACTGATTGTCATCCAGTAGATTGTTCTGTGAGAGATTTGATTGAAAACTGCCCTTTCACATGTTTTTGCCATGAATGGGATAATTGAGACTGGTCTGTAGTGTTCTATTTGTGTGTGGTTAAGTGCTGGTTTCTTCAGCAGCGGGGTTACTCAAGTCTGCTTAAATGTAGTGGGAAAAGTGCCTGTAAGTAGAGATGTGTAAATTATGTATGTGAGTCCAGGTAGGATGGATAGAGAGATGGCCTGGAGAAGGTGAGATGGAATGGGGTCAAGAGAACAGGTGGTGGGTTGGTTGTAGAGGAGGAGTTTAGAGACCTCTGTGTCAGTCAGAGGAGAGAAGAGTTGCATAAAGGAGACAGGTGTTTGACTGGGTGTGGTGCTGAGAATGTATTGCTGATGGTTGAAACCTTATTAGTAAAAAATGTGGCAAAGATATCTGCTGTCAGTGATGTGTCAGGTGGTGGAGGGGGAGGGCAGAGAAGTGTGTTGAATGTTCTAAACAAGCTGTGAGTGTCTATGGTGCTGTTGATCTTGGTCTGGTAATAGGAGGTTTTTGCAGATTTAACATTATCTGAAAAAGTTGCAAGCAGAAGCTGATACTTACCTACATCTGCTGGCTCTTTAGATTTCCACCATCTCCTCTCAGCTACCCTGAGGTCAGTCCAATGTTCACGAAGGACGCCAGTCAGCCAGGGGCTGAGTGGTGTAGTACATGCTGGCCTAGAGGAGAGAGGACAGATGTTGTGTATACAGATTGTTTTTGTAGAGCTTAGTGTATCTGTGGCAGTGTTTACATCAAGCGTGGAATATAAATTTATTGTGGGAAGAGTGGTAGAGACAGCAGTGGAAAGGCGAGAGGGTGAAAGAGAATGGAGGTTATGGCAAAATGAAAAAAAAAGGTGGAGTCTGTTTTAATGTAGATTGGAGAGTCATGTTGAATTGAACAAAGTAGTGATCAGAGACATGTAAAGGTTTAACAAGATTATTTGAGTTGGTACAGTTACGTGTACAAATGAGGTGTACAGCTGGTTGCCCTATCTGTGAGTTGCTGTGGTGTGTAGACTTTCCAAGTCAAATGAGGCCAGAAGAGTATTCAGTTCAGTAGCCTGAGGCTTGTCTTGGTGTATGTTGAAATCACCAAGAACCACAATTGGTCTACCATCCTCTGGCAAGGTGGAGAGCAGGACATTCAACTCCTCAAGAAAGTTTTTCAGCTGACCTGGAGGGTGAAAGATGACAACAACATGCATTTTTGGGGATTGAATTGTAGTAACGACATGGAATTTAAAAGATGTATTGTTACATAGTGAAGACTGTGGTGAAAAAGTCCAGTTGTTATGAATGAGCAAACCTTTTTCTCCACCCCTACCAGTATGTCAAAAGGTGTGAGAGAAGTTGGAGAGAGCAGCAGGAGTTGCTGTATCCTCTGGACGTATCCATGTCTCCGTCAGTGCTAGGATGCTGAGGGTGGACTGTATGGCAAAGGCTGGAATGAAGTCAGCTTTGTTCACAGCAGACTGGCAGTTCCAGAGTCCCACTGAGAACAAGAGCAGAGCATCTGCTGAAGTGCAAAGTGGCCATAGGTTGTGTGGGTTACATTTGGTCTTGCATCTATATTGTGTAAATTATCTGTAAAAGATAACAAGGATGTGCTTGAAGGCATGTGTTATTCGTGAAGTAGACATGTTAGCATGTTAGTGTCCAATAAGTGAAGAAAGTAAAAAGGAAAAAGTAAAAGATACTTAAGTGTAATGGTGAGTGGCGCCTTGTCGGTGACCATGCTCGGTGGACTCGCACAGGAAGACTCACTGTTCTTTATACAAAAAGGTATTCACATGAGGAGGGCTTTACATGAGGGCTACCACTTCCTCTGCCGCTTCTGCATCAGCATTCAGTAAAATATATACACGATTTTAACGAGCCGTTCAATGGAAAAAAGCAGGACATGCCTTAATGCTACTTAGCAAAACAAAGCTAGTCACGTGGTCAACCAAAACAAAGAGTCGCGTGAGGTGACAAGCGCAGGAACAAATGTGACTTCCATACACTGCAAATAAATTATGCTGCAATTTAGCAAAAAATAATACTCTAAAACAAGTGAAGCACTGTTTACAGACACTCCAAAAACAATGATTGTTTTACACGCACTGGATAACCAACTCTAAATCTAGCAGCGAATACTCTGGGACAAGTCAAAACAATATAACGCTTTAAGCGATGTGAGTTCAAGATAGTAAACAAACAGCACACATCTAGCAATGAATACCAATCTGTAACAATGTAAAACAATGAAATAAACATACTTAAATACAACTGCAGACTCCTGTAGATAGAACGCTTCTCCTGAATGACTATGAATCTAGTGGTTTAAATAACTTACATGGCGCTGGACATGACTTAATGCTACTTAGCACAACAAAGCTAGTCACATGGTCAACTGAAACTAAGGTTTGCACGAGGTGACAAGTGTGGGAAAAAAATGTGACTTCCATAAACCGCAAATAAATAAATAAATAAGCAATAAATAATACTCTAAAACATGTGAAGCACTGTTTACACAAACTAAAAAAACAACAATAGTTTTACACACTGGATAACCAACTCTAAATCTAGCAGTGAATAATGTGGGACAAGTCAAAACAATATAGCACACACAACAACACACACGTTTAAGCAATGTGAGTTCAAGACAGTAAACAAACAGCACAAATCTAGCGATGAATACCACTCTGTAACAACATAAAACAATGATATATAAACACATTTACATACAACTGCAGACTCCTGTAGATAGATCGCTTCTGCCGTTGATCAAGGGCAAACATGTGTTGGTCCGGATGGACAACACAGCGACGATTGTGTACATCAACCACCAAGGCAGCCTACGCTCTAGTCAAATGTCGCAACTCGCCCGCCTTCTCCTCCTCTGGAGTCAGCAGGAACTCAAGTGGTTGCGAGCCACTCATATCCCGTGCCAACACAACAGCACAGCGGACGCGCTGTCGCGGCAGGTCATGCTCGGGGGAGAGTGTAGACTACACCATCATGTGGTACAGCTGATTTGGAGTCGATTCAGTCAAGCGCAGGTAGATCTGTTCGCTTCCCAGGAATCCTCCCACTGCCAGCACTGGTATTCTCTGACCGAGGCTCCCCTCGGCGTAGACACACTGGCACACAGCTGGCTTCTGGGGCTGTGCAAATACGTGTTTACCCCAGTGAGCCTACTTGCACAGACCACCTGCAGTGGTAGACACGATCACTCGATGAGGCGTCTGTATTACCTGAAGTGGTGTCTGTTCACTAAGTTGTGTTCTTACCGACATGAAGACCCCCAGAGATGCACAGTCGGATCAGTGCTTCCTTTCTGCAGGAAAGGTTCCTGAGAGGCGTGAGGAGGTTAAACCCCCCCCCCAGACTGTGCCCCGTTACCTTGTGGGACCTCTCCATGTTCCTTCGAGGCTTACGGGGAGCTCCCTTTGAGCCCATAGAGTCAGCTGAGTTAAAGGTGCTCTCCTTGAAGCCTGCCCTCTTGACGGCTCTCACCTACATCAAGAGGGTAGGGGACCTGCAGGTGTTCTCTGTCAGCGAACTGTGCCTGGAGTTTGGTTCAGGTTCCGCTCAGGGATCAGATGGTGATCCTGCAAGCGCTGCCCCAGGAATAGGCAGACCCAGCCTTGGAATTGCTGTGTCCAGTGTGTGCTTTGCGCATCTACTTGAATCGCACGCAGGGCTTTAGAAGCTCTGAGCATCTCTTTGTCTGCTTTGGTGGGCAGCGGAAAGGAAGCGCTGTCTCCAAACAGAGGATCGCCCACTGGGTCATTGACACCATCGCTATTTTATATCACACCCAGGTAGTACCGCCCCCTGTGGGGCTGCGCGCCCATTCTACCAGGGGTGTAGCAGCCTCCTGGGCTTTGACTAATGGCACCTCTTTAGCAGACATCTGCAGAGCAGCGGGCTGGGCAACAGCTAACACATTTGCAAGGTTCTACAATCTCCTGGTTCAGCCGGTTTCATCCCATATATTATCAGGTTCAAACAGTTAAGTCTCGGGATAGCTGGCCAGGTGTACCACTTGCGTATAGTGCCTTTCCCCTTCCTTGAGGTGAAGACGTGCACTCCTTCTCCCAGTCGCGTTAACAAAAGTGTGGACCCTGGATGTCCTTCCTCATTAGCCCTGTAGCTGGTGGGTTTTCGGAGAAAATTGCAGCCAGCCCAGTACTTGTCAGTTAGGCCCTGTGCTGGGGTAGGTGCTCCACCTGCGCTAGTCATCCAGTTGATAACCCCATGTGATGTATTTTCCGCAAAAGGGTTTCACAGATGGTAAACCGGATCTTCCTTTGGCAGAGGCCTATCTGTCCCCGGTCACTGTATTTGTAGTAACGCCTCTCCCTACGGGTAGGATTGACCACGGGACACACGGGATAAAATGACCAATAAACATAATGCTTGACTAATCTCCTAAAGGGACCAATGTCATTCCTATCATAAAGACTTTACTATATACAGGAGAAGAGTGTTGTTAAGCTGAGTAATTTTTGAACCCACCATGCTCTCTATTTGTTTCTATTGCATCCAGTGTTTGTTATCCTGCTATATCTGCCAGAATTAATGATCTGCCATGGTAAAAATTGTAGAGATTTGTCCTTAGGATGGGTGTCAAAGGAGCAGAAAATGGCCAAGTAAAAAGACTGGCACAGTAAAAATTGTCCAGGCAAAATTAGTAACCTCATTCCCAAAGTACCCCATATGTGACTCTACTGAAAGGAAGCAAGGGCTCGATAAAGATCTTTCTAGCCATACACTCAGCACTTGCATTGATATATGGCAACCAGTCTTGATTCAATAAGCTCCAAATACAAATCAAACAATAGCTAAACAAATAATTTCATGCAACAATCTGTAGTTAAACAAACTATTAAGACTGCAGCTCCATATTTTTTCTTTGTAATGAAATACTACTGTAAAATTATTTTGAAATACCACACCCATATGTATTGAGTTAGGAAATGCAAGTCAGGCTGAACTGGATCTCAACAGGGATTTTTTAAAAGGTAGGAGGTCATAATGAATTATAAAATCTGGCTGTTAGATATGTTATGCTCAGTCAGAGACCCCATGGCCCCTGGAGCACATACCCCCCAGGCACTCTTTCTGAAAGACGTCAGCATTTATTGATTGATGTCAGCCACAGCTTCAGATACTCTTTTCTACTTTACAATCAAAGATTAATGGGAGAAAGAGATATTAGATCACTGAGATTAATATGCTTCCCTTTTAACAGCTCTTTCCCATCATTTCCTAGCCCATCATAAAGCTACCAGTGATTGTTGTCAACAAGAACACTGGTAAATTAATAGACTTTCAATGAGTCAGGCTCCTCTGGGATCCTGCCACAAAATTCAGTGTAGCTAAGAGGGGATAGTGTCTTGTGCCGATTTGGGCTGTTTCACTGAATTATTATTAGATACATTGCTGTCAGTTATGGGTTGAGATGGGAGAGATGTGTCCTCGCCTTTTTTTGAAATAGCTTAGGTCAAGTTTGTGTATAATCTTGTTGAAACTTCTCCAGTTCTGGAATAGGAGATTCTATTTCATCTATGTGTGTTTTGACTAGCAATCTGGCACTGCAATGTGTTATTTTGAATGTTATGATAAGTTTTTGTTGTAGCTGTTATCAGTGTCATTAGTTTTAGCATTTTCTTCACCCCTTGCACTCTTTTCCATGTCCCCCAATGTGATGGCATATTGTTTGTGTATGTAGAGTATGTGTCATCTCTTTCTCTTTCTCTTCTTCTCTCTTAATTGCTCTCAGGTCCATTATGGGGTAACCAGGTGCTGATTGTTGGTGGGGATTTTTGATTGTTTTCTCTAAAGCTGCTTTGAAACAATGTGTGTTGTGAAAGGCGCTATACAAATAAAAATGACTTGACTGGACCATGGCTGGGATGTGCAATGGCTGACGGGTGTTCGTGAGCGTGTCATCTCATTCACGGGTCCTAATGTGTACAATTACTTTTTTCTGGGTTACTACTGCTGGTGCAGAGAGTTTGTGGTTGTCGTTGTCTGAACTTCGGAGTTTGCTGTATTTTCATATACAGAACTGTCAATAAATGTGTCTGTGTTTCCGTTACTCTCTTCTCCCTGCATCTATTATTGCATTTTATTTTCAAAGTGTAATGCCCATCCAATGACATACGGATGCAATCTTGGTTTATTAAAATAAAAAGTTATATTTGGGCAAATCGGAACACTGAACTCCTAAAAACTAGAGGCAAAAAGTTACCGCTAGATCAGTCAGTCATGTTCTTAATCAAAGTGCTGATCTATGAATTAATCTACTAACTAAAAAAAATCCCAAAACCGATACAGGCAGATGAAGTGATGGAATTACCATATTATGTGAAATATTTATTTGAGTGCTTGAATCAGTCAACTGTTTATCAGACCTAACTTTGTGTTAATGTTCACTTTGAAACTTGGTACCTTAATTGATTAAAACCAAGCATGGACACTTGCTTTGATGTTGCCACCCCTCATAGTCTGCATACCACCCCCATGCCACCCCACAAAACAAATTCTAAATCCACCCCTGTTAACCAAGTCTTGAAACATAATTTACATTTTCACACAACTCTCTAGTAATTACGGTGCAATGCAATAGTGAGAGGATGGATTCAGTACATACTGCCCTTGTCTCTGTGGAAGCTCCTGTAGGAAAATGTAATTGTCACGAACGCCGGTGAAGATTCCTCAACCGGCCACCGGAGGTCTCCCTCGCTTGAGTAATAACATTGGACTACATTTCCCGCACACCTGGACTGATTACAAAAACCCTGTTCCACATTACTCAAACTATTTAAGCCCTGTGTGTTTGTTCAATCATTGTGAAGTCTTGTTTGCCCGACTACATTTCTGAGCATTATTCGTTCACTGTGTTATCCTACCCATGTTTTGACCTTACCTTGGATTTCCTCTTTACGATTGTTTGCTGCCTGCCTATTATTGACTTGCCTGGACTACTTCTATTACTGTTTGCTGCCTGCCCCGATCCCCTGTCTGTTTACCTCGTTTCTGATCTGCCTCTGATATTGTTTATTGCCCTGATTATTCGACCCTTGCCTGTCTGTACTCTGAACTTGCTGTGTTAAACCGCATATGGATCCCTCTCAACCGGAGTCCGCGTTACATTAGTAGCATAAATGCACACGGTATGGATTAAAGTTTCTGCGTACCTTCACCATAATATGTAGGATCTTTATAATGGAATTAGCCACATTCGACCACTAATATAAGAAGGATAATGACAACTAATTAGATTATTTGTAACTTGAATGTAAATGATCTATACAGGGATAATTTACTTTATAGAATCTACAGACAATGCCTTGAGAACCATTGATACGTAATTCAGTCTCTCAATTTGCAATCGGGTAATTCTAATTATATTAGAGACACCAGTATTTTCAGCAAAGTCTGGAGATGTACTTGTGTTTCCTTGCATTCCCTTGTTTTGCTAGGTTCTTTGGCTCTGAAAGTACTGGTTGTTCTGGACCACTTTTATGATTGTGGATAGTTTGTTGCTGGGATGATGAGGTGGGGCTTTGAAGCGAGTCCTTCTGTGATGGAAGACTAGTGACTCCCCATCATGTTGAGTCGTAGCGTAGAGAAGAGAAGGGCGAGCCTACTTGGTCTCTACATTGTACAGACCTTGAGGGGCACCAAGAGAAGGCTACAAGCCAAGAGCATGGAGGATTGAAGTGAGAGGAAGAGAGCAAGAAGAAGAAGAGTTTTTTGACCGAGGCGTGGAGGTTTTTTTGAGTCAAGACTGACCGCACCACAAAGGTTTCTTGAGCCAATCAGAAGAGTCTTTTCAGATACCATGTGATCAATTCTCCTGAAGGTGACTGATGATCCTTTGAGTGTGAGGACTATCGTTTCCCACTCAAAAAGTACATGTTTTAATCATACATTTTTTTATATCTTGAATACAACTGAATATATCAAATTAATTAACATAAACATTCCTGAAATGCAGAAAGAATCTAAACGATAGTAAACAAGTTGTGCTTTATCATGAATGGTTACCATTCTTACTAAAATTACATGAATAAAACAAGATTAAAGATTATAATTTTCAATTTGTCAGTTATTTAAAGTGATTACGGGTCACATCAACATCATTTTCAGAATGATCTAACAAGGCTAGTGTAAAGGGATTAATGGAAAGGAGGAGGCAAGATCCGGCTTGAGAATATAAAAAACATTTTAATTATGAACTTAACAAAAACACACACACACACACACACACACACACACAGCCACAGCTGCCGTAAATCTCTCTCTCTCACACACACACTGCAGCTTCCAGTCAGCCTTTATCCCTCTCTGAGGCTCGATGAGCCTGATTAGGGGTCGGGTGTGAGGAATAGCGACCTGGCCCGCCCTTCGCCCTGTCACAGCTAGGTATTGTGTACATTTTGGAACAAAAAGGGAGATTATGTGCATTTTATAGGGTTAACTCGGTGAAGTACTGTGATTTTGTGTGAAATGTTCATGGATTAAGATGAGATGTATTATTATTATTAGAATAGTTTTGTCCATTGCACATATGAGGGTCTCATAAGGGAGTCTGCTTTAGTTCTATGTCTTGGTAATGAGTTTTAAGCATGTGACACAGGAAATGTCTAATTTGTTTTGTGATTAACATTTTTATTGATTGACACATCAAACAAATAAAAGCAAAATATATATACACAGAATTAACATTTAACCACCCCTCCTAGTCCCCGACCCTCAAGAAACACCTCTGTGGTCACACATGAGTACATGCACACACAAAAACATACAAAAATAATAATCACACACATTAATAACTACACCTCTCTCTCCACTGCCCCAGCCTGAAAGCCCTCCAAGAATGCCAAATATTTGCCCCATTTCCCAATGAACAAATCCAAATTCCTAAGTCTTCTAGATGTCCCTTCTTTGAAAGCCGCCACCCTCCCCATCTCCTCGCACCACTCCCTAAGTGGGGGTGCTTCAGCCGACTTTCATCCCCTTAAAATAACTTGTTTGGTGATCATGACACTGGTTAGGACCCAATTGTTTCATGTTTATTCCCAATAATGATGACAGCCCCATCACCTAATATACAGAGTCTGGAGCACAATGAAATTTGAGTGTCCAATACGTCACACATAAAACTCTGAAACTTCAACCAAAATTCTTAGACGATAACATACCACCAAAAAACATGGATTGTGTCTCCATCTTCTGATTAGTATTGCCAGCAGGTGGGTGTGACCAAGCCTATACAATCTAGAAGGGGTCCAGTAGAATCAATGTACTATCTTAAATTGCATAAGGCACACTTTGCATCTCTAGATGCAGACAAATTTTCTTTAGAATCCTTACCCACACTCCCTCCTCAAGTAGCAAGTTTCAATCTTTCTCCCATAATTGATAGAAGTTAAAGTTCAATCCCCCAGACTCTGAATTAGCAGGGAGTAATATACTGATGCCTCGTGACCTTTTCCAAAAGCAGTAATCACCACTCCCAGAGTATCTATTGCTTTAGGGGGGTGTATGCTACTCCCAAAAATAGAACAGAGTAGGTGGTGCAGCTGTAAATATCTAAAGAACTGAGATCTGGGAATCCCAAAATGTTGAACCACATTTTCAATGAACACTCCACTCTCATATAGGTCACTGAGTGTATTAACATCCCTCACAATCCACTCATAATTTTGGGTTCAGCCATATGCTTGAGGCAACATTTAAATAAATGTCAGAATTAAACACTCTGGACACTTTTTCCCATACTGAGTGCAAATGCGAGATAACAAGGTGTAACTTAACTTCTCCGATTAGTTTGATAGAAAGGGTTTACAATGGCGAAATAGGGGCAATAAATTCCTGTTCAATACAATACCAAGGAGGGGCTCTTTCAGGTGGAAGTGACCAATGAGCCAAATGTCTGAGACCAAATGTATAATAATAAGACAAAATCTTGGGTAGGCCTAGCCACATATTTGTCAATCGGCCTATGCCATTTACTGAAATGTAATCTGGGACATTTACCATTCAAAATGAAGGATTCATTATGCCATCAAATAGCTTGAAATAAGAGACTGTAGCAGGTAGTTGAATTTTAGAATACAATTCATTTTAATAACATTAACCTTCCCAATCATAGATAAATGAAATGAAGCCCACCTGCCCACATCGCTCGAAAACCTTTTTTATTAAAGGGTAAAATTAAATCAATAATTAATTTACATTTATGCATTTGGCAGACGCTATTATCCAAAACGACTTACAGAGCCCTTATTACAGGGACAATCCCCCTGGAGCAATCTGGAGTTGAGTGCCTTGCTCAAGGGCACAATGGTGGTGGCCGTGGGGTTCGAACCAGCGACCTTCTGATTAGCAGCCCTGTGCTCTAGCCACTACGCCACCACCAATTTAATGCATTGTTTTGTTCCACCACTACCGGGTGTCTATAAAGTAGCTTAATCCAACCATTTCTAAAATCTTAAAAAGATAATCCCATTCTACCATATAAAACGCCATTTCGGAATTTAAGTGAGATGGCAGTGAGTGGAGTCTGATCATTTGCCACTGACCACATGATATTGATGACTGCCTAATGTTATCAGAAGAGCTACGGCCCTGAATAAGCCGCACCTAATCTATATGTATAAATAATTTCATAACATTATTGGTTAGCCAAAATGTTGACAATATTTTAATGTCTAGCTGGATCAAGGAAATTGGATGATAACTCTTACACTCACTTGGAGCTTTGTCCTTTTTAAGAATCAGACTGATCTGGGCTTGTGTCATGGTTGGTGGAAGCTTTCCATTCTTTTATTGGATGGTAACTCTTACACTTGCTTGGAGCTTTGTCCTTTTTAAGAATCAGACTGATATGGGCTTGTGTCATGGTTGGCGGAAGCTTTCCATTCTTTAATGATTCGGTATAATCTTCTAGCAAAAGTGGAGCCAGTACTGTAACATAAGATCTAAAAACCTCAGCGACAAAGCAATACAGCCCCAGAGCCTTGCCTGTATGCAAGGCCTTAATTACCTTGCTAAGCTCCTCGCTTATCTCAGAATCAAGATAATTGTTTTGCTCCGCCATCAGTTTAGGAAATTCTAATGGTTCCCAAAGTTTCTAATATCCTCCTCAGTAGATGAAGACATGGAATTATAGAGATCAAGATATAATTCTTTAAAAGCATTATTAATATCAATGGCTCCATATCAATGACCACCAGCAGATTTCACTGAGGGAATGGTAGAAAAAAAAATTCTGTTTTATATATCTAACCAAGAGTTTTCCCCCGACTCAATGTATGAATGTATTGCCCTGAATATCCATAACTCCACTTTCCGCAACAAAATAGTATTATATCTGCATTTCAATCGTGTCAATTCTCTGAGGCCACCAGGTGACATTAGGCACTTCAGCTCTGTCTTGGCACTTTTAATATTCCCTTCCAACTCCATGAGTTCTCAGGCTTTGGATTTTTTGGTGAATGAAGCATACTGTATTATCCAGTCCCTAAGAACCACCTTAAATGCCTTACAAGCCAGAACTACAGAGGATACTGAGGACCAGTCGGTCTTCATATAAACATTAATTTAAGCCTTTAACATTTGTTGGAATTCAGGATTTCACAAAAAATTATTTTGAAATTTAAATTATCTAATTAACTAATTTATCTTTAATCTGTTTTAGACATTTTAATTTTAAATGCTTACTTTATCAGTGTAATGACTCCCCTGCTCTTACTTGAGCCAGCACTTAAGAAAAAATGTCCACCCCAATTTTTCAGCTTCCTGCAGGGAAAGATGCATTTCTTTAGGAAACCCTGTTGTATTTCTTATGCTTAAGAAGAAAAATACCCTCCCTTTTTATGGGGTGTCCCAACCCATTCACATTCCACTTGGAGAGTGACAATCCACTCATTAACATTTGACATTTTGACATAATAGAAAAAATATTCCAACATTAGTGCAACAATCAAACCCCAAACATACCCCGAACCAAGCAGACAGAAAAAAGAGTGCACACCCCACACATGACAGTGTCAACTGGCGTCCATCCAATTCAAACAGTCCATGAACGCCTACGATGCCCCTGCGACAACTTTGTCGTCGGATTGCTCAAGTCTGGTGTTTCTATACAAATTTTGTGAGACCGAATTACACAACAAAAAATAATCTCTAAAACAAACTCCAGCCAATAGGCAAAATAAACCCAAAGAATGTGTAGATCCATCCACAGAACTGTCACAAAGGTGTGTTCCTCCATAAAACAAACTCCAGCCACTAGGCTTAACCAGAACAAATTTTTTTTTTTTATAAAAATACATTAAAAATTTAAACACATTTTCTTTGAACAGTCAAATTAATGTTCAGTGAGCCGGCCTATTCGGCTGCTACATGAGTGCAAAAAATGACTTAATCACTCTAATGACTTGCAAGAAATACTCCACAAAACAAACTCCAGCCAATAGGAGGCATAAGCACAAAGAATGTGCAGATTCACCCACAAAACTATCTGTAAGGACTGTTAATTCGCAAAACAAACTCCAGCCGCAAACCTTATAAAAATGATAATCTTCCCAAAGATTCTATATGGATATTCTATCCATGACTTTTTTAAATTTGACAAATGTTGATATAAAAGATATTAACAAAGCCATGTCTACATTTATCTGGGCCGGTAAACTATCTAAAGTTAAACTACAAACGTTACAATTATCCACTGACACAGGTGGATGGTCACTTCCAAATTTTCAATATTATGGATGGGCAGTACAGGCTAGGATTCTCCTAGATTGGATACACAAACCTGAAGATGCTCTGTGGGTAGATGTAGAACGTCTCGGTTACGTATGTAACCTCCGTTCCCTGATGGAGGGAACGAGACGTCGTGTCAAAGAAGCGACACTAGGGGTCTCTCTTGAGCGCCGAAAGATGCCTCTGATCTATGAAAAAAGGCCAATGAGAGTTGGCGAACAGTATTTGCATACCCCGCCTCCGGATACGGATATAAAGGCGAGGGAAATACGCTCGTTCATTCAGGATTTTTCTGAGGAGCCAGGAGTGTTCCGGGCACCTCAGCGGCTCGGTTCAGCGACGTGGCCGGGAAGACACGACGTCTCGTTCCCTCCATCAGGGAACGGAGATTACATACGTAACCGAGACGTTCCCCGTCTGTCGCTCACTTCGACGTCGTGTCGAAGAAGCGACACTAGGGGTCCACTTCAAAACTTGCCATGTGCTGAGCCGTGTACGTGTACTGCTGACACAGAAGCGGGCAGGTATCCTACGTGCACAAGCGACCAACTGTGTTCAGGCTGCACGTACTCTTCCCCAATGCCCCGAAAAAGTCATCAGAATCCTTTTGGTTACCCTAGGGGGGGAACAAGGTGACGCTCCCAACTGGGGAACGGGCCAAGCCTGGCTGGGCCTCTTTTCTCTCTATGTTTTCTCGGCATAGAGCAAGAGCAGCCGGGGCCCTTACCGCATCGAGGGAAGGGGGTCTTACCCAAATTCCTATTCTTTCAGGGGGAAAAGACCCTGCGGAGGCCACACCCACCCAAAAGGGGAGGTAGAGGTGGCAAAATACATCACATGGCCTCTTGGGTCACATGTGGGAAAAATTACGCGGTGGTAGGTCTAACCTCGTAGAGGCGACCGGAGGGCAGCGAAGGACTGCCTAAGGGAGACGCGGGTCAGCTCGTAAGGTGACCGTACCGCGAAAGTACACACAGGAGGAGTCCGCGTAGGAGGCCTAACCTGTGGAGCACCTGTTCCAGTAGGGGTAGCCTGGGGTACTCATAGTGGACTGGGCCGGCAAGTTCCTCCGCTGAACTGATGCGGACCCAAAAGGTCTAGGGAGGAATCAACCAGGAACCTAAAAGGGGTCTCCTGGGAAGAAGGCGCACTGTTTTACCTTGACAGAGGAAAGGGCGCTGGACGCAAGCGATTCACCCGGTCAGACCGTCGACGTGTACCGAGTTCTACGGGCTCGGACCTGAGAAAACACGGGACGAGACTGACTCAACCCTGAGATTGTAAGATCTCGCAAAGGTGTTAGGTGTTGCCCAGCCCACAGCTCTCCAAATGTCTGCTAGGGAGGTGCCCCTAGCCAGTGCCCAGAGGATGCCACACTCCTGGTGGAGTGGGCTCGGACCCGTTTTTAGGGGGGGGCACGGCCTGGGTGTGATAGGCCAACTGAATGGCGTCCACTACCCAGTGGGACAGCCTCTGTATGGAGACAGCGTTCACTTTCTGCTGTCGCCCAAAGCAGGCAAAGAGCTGCTCAGAGCATCTGAAGCTCTGGGTACGTTCCAGGTAGGCATGCAAAGCACGTACCGGACACAGCAGTGAGGGGGCTGGGTCTGCCTCCTCCCGGGGCAGCGCTTGCAGGTTCACTACCTGACCTTCTGAAGGGCGTGGTAGGAACCTTGGGCACATAGCCCAGTCGAGGTCTTAGGATCACATGTGTGTCTGCCAGACCGAACTCCAGGCAAGTGTCGTTAGTAGAGAACGCTTGCAGGTCCCCAACCCTCTTGATGGAAGCGAGCGCAATCAGCAGGGCCATCTTTTGAAGAGAGGGCCCTGAGCCAACTGATTCTAATGGCTCGGAGGGGGATCTCTGAAGACCGGTGAGGGCCACCGAGAGATCCCAGGAGGGAAACAGGTTTGGCCGGGAGGGATTTAGCCTCTGGGCACCTCTTAGGAACCTGATGATTAAGTCGTGCTTACCCAGGGACTTGCCGTCTACTGGGTCATGGTGAGCTGCACCAGCGGCGACATACACCTTCAAGGTGGACGGGGACAGCCTCCCCTCCAACCCCTCCTGTAGAAACAGGAGCACTGACCTAACTGCGCACCTCTGTGGGTCTTCTGCCCAGGAAGAACACCAATTCACGAACAGACGCCATTTCAGGGTGTAGAGTTGCCTGGTAGAAGGGGCTCTGGCTTGTTTGATCGTGGCTACGACCGTGGGTGGTAGACCAGCTAGATCTTCCGCGTCCTGTTCAGGGGCCAGACGTGGAGGTTTCAAAGGTCTGGGTGCGGATACCAGAGCGTGCCCCGTCCCTGAGGAAGAAGGTCCTTCCTCAGGGGAATTCGCCAGGGGGCGTTGTCGTGACAGCGCGTCCTCTATCACATTGAGGTTGCCGGGGATGTGAGTGGCACGCAGCGACTTGAGTCGCTGGAGGAGAAGACGATGGGCGAGTTGTGACATGTGGCGGGAGCGTACGCCGCCTTGGTGATTTATGTATGCGACCGCAGTGGTGCTGTCCGACCTGACTAGGATATGTTCATCCCGAATTAACGGGAGAAACTTCTGCAGGGCCAAAAGGATGGTCAACAACTCGAGCCAGTTGATGTGCCAACGCAGCTGGGCCCCTTTCCAACGACCTGAGTGCCCGTTGCAAACGACGCCCCAACCCAATCTGGAGGTGTCGGTCGTGACCAGGACGCGTCTGGACACCTGCTGTAGGGGTACTCCAGCCCGTAAGAAACAGAGGTCTGTCCAGGGGTTGAATGTTTGACGGCAGGCGGGGGTGATTGTTACCCGGTGCGTGCCGTGGCGCCATGCTCGTCTCGGGACTCGGGTCTGAAGCCAGTGTTGGAGCGGTCTCATATGCATCAACCCCAGCGGCACGACCGTGTTGGAGGACGCCATATGCCCCAGGAGCCTCTGGAAAAGTTTTAAGGGGACCGCTGTGCCTGGCCTGAAAGCGGCGAGGCAGTTCAACACTGACTGGGCACGCTCGTTGGTGAGACATGCCGACATTGAGACCGAGTCTAACTCCATCCTGAGAAAAGAGATGCTCTGAACTGGAGTAAGCTTGCTCTTTTCCCAGTTGACCTGAAGCCCCAGACGGCTGAGGTGCCTGAGCACCTGGTCTCTGTGGGCGCATAGTAACTCTCGCTAGTGGGCCAGAATGAGCCTGTCGTCGAGGTAGTTGAGTATGCGGATGCCGGCTTCTCGGAGCGGAGCAAGAGCTGCCTCTGCGACTTTCGTGAAGACGCGAGGGGACAGAGACAGGCCGAAGAGGAGGACTTTGTACTGATACGCCTGGCACTCAAATGCAAACAGCAGGTAGGGGCGGTGTCGGGGCAGGATGGAGACGTGGAAGTACGCGTCCTTCAGGTCTATCGCTGCGAACCAATCTAGATGCCAGACGCAGGTTAAGATGTGCTTCTGCGTTAGCATTTTGAATGGGAGTTTGTGCAACGCTCGGTTGAGAACTCGCAGGTCCAAGATTGGTCGTAAGCCGCCGCCTTTCTTGGGTACGATGAAGTAAGGGCTGTAGAAACCCTTCTTCATCTCGGTTGGAGGGACAGGCTCTATCGCGTCTTTGGCCAGAAGAGTCGCGATTTCCGCGTGCAGGGACTGGGCGTGTTCGCCGTGTACTGCGGAAAGCGGACGCCCTTGAAGGGGGGGCGGGGGCCTGGCAAACTGAATTGCGTAACCGAGTCGGATGGTCCGGGCCAGCCAGCGAGACGGGTTGGGAAGAGAAAGCCACGCGTCCAACCTCTGCGCTAGGGGCACCAAGGGGACGATTAATTTTGATGTACCCGGCAGGGCTTCGCAGCGGGGCGGAGCAGGTAGGGCAGCGTTGGGCGGCGACAGGGCGACCCGCAGCTGGGGTGCTGAGAAAAGACTCAAAGCACTTACCTTGCTCCGCACACCCAGCAGGGGGCGGGTTAGCGACTGAGGAGGAGGTCCCGGGTAGGCGTCCTCTAGACTCGTCGGAACCAGCCGGCCGGGGGGCAGTCGTGGGGCTGGAGATGAGTGGTCCGTGTCCAGGAAGCCGGGACTGCTGAGATCTGGTGGCAGAGTGCCGTGAGAATGGCATTTGCGGGCCAGGTGACCCAGAGACAAAGCTTGTTACAGAGAATATGAGAATGTGAAAACTAATTCGACAAAAAATTCTCCTCCCGGCCCTCCACCGGGGACGGAGCGGTCTTACCACCTCCGGAGCTAACATCTTGGTCCCTGGGTTGAGCATCTACGGACAGCCTGGGAGCCTTCCGGGTCCTCGAGGGGGTCCGTGAGACGGGGGCGTCTGCTTCCTGCGGAGTGCTCGACACTGGGGCTGAGAGCTGGGCCCGGGTTGAGGCGGAACAGGGTGTTTCATAGCCGCAGGAGGACACCCTCGGCGAGCAGACGGGGCATGGCCCATGGCGGCAGGCTTGCGGTGGGGTAGGATGTGCAGTGGGCTCCGTCTGCTTCACCGCTGAGGACTGCTGGGCAGAGTCGTCAACGACTCATTTCACGATCATCATTTCGACCAGGTCCGGTCCACAGATGCGTTTCTTGACCACAGAGGGTGGCCATCGCCTGTTCAAGTGCCGGCGCTTCTGACCTGCGCGGTTGGTCATCCAGCGCAGTTCCTGCAGCACATCAAGAACAGGACTACCCAAGGTGCAAGTTTTGAAGTGCCTTGGCCTGGCGTTGGTTGCAGGAAGGGCCATGGCGTGCAGAGTGGAAGCGGTCTGGGGCCGTTCCACCGCAAGGGTAGTGAGAGCGGAGGAGCGAAGAAGCCTTGGCTTTGCTCAACTCGACATGCATGTCCGAGAAGAAAGGATCAACAGTTTTGTAATCCAGTTTCTCTGATTAATTTATTTAATTATATATACCAGAAAACCCAAATCCCTGACAAGGTAAAAGAAAACCCACTCATTATCAGAGTTGTCAAAACATGGTCACAGATTAGAAGGTCTCTCAAGTATAATCAGAGCTTGCCTATCCTATCCACACTGACTGGTAACACAAATTTTCACCATACTGATATGGGCTCTGAATTTGGTAACTGGATTCATTTGGGAATATACAGGATATATGATCTATTCCATAAGGGTGTTTTTATGTCATATGATGAGTTACATTTAAAGCATAATATCCCCAAAAAGGACTTCTTTAAATACCTGCAGATAAGACATTTCGTCCGGACCAGGCATACTAGTCTTACCCTGAATAGCTCTGATTTCTTTTTGGATAGATTTTTTCCTTAAGGATACTGAAGTCAAACACTTCGTATCCAAATTTTACTCTATGATAAGCCATCACAAAGCAGACAACCTGACTCCAACGGGCATGGAGTAAGAACTTGAAATTTGACATTGATGAAAAATGTCTGGGAAGATATTGTCAAACTACCATTGAATGTCTCTGTCTGCAACAGATTTAAAGATATGCAATTTAATATAGTACATAGAGCTTATATATCTCAAAATAAATATAGCTAAATAAATAAAACTGTATCTCCCCAATGTCCTAAATGCAACAGCAATATTGGAACATTCTTTCATTGTCTCTGGGAATGCTCATTGGCTGTTAATTTTTGGAATGGTATTTGTGATAAACTATCTATTATATGTAAACAGAAGGTTACAGCCTCCCCACTCATGTGCTTGCTGGGTGTATTGCCCCCCTCCTTTCTGGAATACGCGGATGTCTTTAGAACTATACTAATGTTGGGACGGAAATCAATTATGAATAAATGGGTTGGCACAGACCCACCCCTTATTAAGGACTGGATAATCCTGATTAAAAAAACTATACTTGTGGAAAAGATTGGATGTATGTTAAAAGGTAAATCTAAATAATTTCAGAAGTTGTGGAAAATTCCTTTGAACTGTCTTGGCATTGAATATAAGTCTATCATGTATCCTTAAATGCTCACATGAGGATATTGTAATTTTGTATTTGACCACGCTGCCTCTTTGTTGTTTTTTTCTTTTTCTTCTTTAATGTTAATGCATAATCCATGTATGTTGTTTACTCTGAAAAACCTAATAAAAAAAAATAAATAAATAAAAAAAACTCCAGCCGCTAGGCGGAACCAGCACAAAAAGAAACAAAAAGGTGTTCAGTTTCCTCAGATAATCAAGTGAATGTTCAGTGAGTCTTTCCACTCAGCTGCAACATGAGTACCACAAAATAACAAACTCACTTCATTGACTTTACGAAGGACATCGCTTGCTGGGGACGTGTAAATGCTTTAAGATCATCATTAGCATCTATTCTCAGTTTCGCCAGTAACATCATTGCAAAAACGACTTTCCATTTATGTGTTTCTTGCATTCCTTGAATCGATCACATTTCTCTCTTGTTGAATTATCAAAGTCTGGGAACAAGAAAATGCTGTGGTTCTTCCAAGAAAGCCTTCTGTTATTCCTCACCTCGCATAACATGAAATCTTTATCGGATGATCTCATAAATTTGGCCAGAATCGATTGGGGCCTGTCTCCCTCAGCGGATCGCCGAGCTGGAACCCTGTGAGCTCACTCGATTTCCAACTTATGGCCTGTTATATAAACTAACAAAACAAACAAACTTTGTCAGCACTGCCGACATGTTCAACATTTGTCACAGAAACTCACACACTTCTCTGACCAATTCGACTCCCGGGCTCGAGGCCTCCGCGGGGGTGTCAGCTTGAGCACGTACGTGTCTTTTAATGTCTCCAGAGACTGAGGATTTTGAATTCTTTGACATAGAAAGAAAAATTCCTCATAGAAAAGTTATGGGACAGAGTGTATCGAATCTCACCAGTTTATGACATTAATAGTGTTAAAACTGGCAAAGTGCGCGGAGCTCACCGTTCACACGTCTGAACATTGCATGGTGCCACGTGACTCCAAAATGTCTAATTTAAGTGTTTGTGTGTTACTAAATGAATTAAACAAAGGGATTTTAGATTTCTGTCATGGGGGTTTCTTCAGAAGAGTAGTCTTTATGTCATATGATGACCATTAACATCAAGGGCATTCCTGATTTACAACCTGAATGAGGAGGAATTGTGGTATATCCACAGAACTCTTCTTTGTTCTCAAGATGGTCAACATGAGCCAAATGCTGGTTTTAGTTAGACTCCTTGGAGCCAGCAGAGCAGAGTCTTGAATTAATGACATTGAGGAATTTTAGTGTGACTGCTGGTCTCTGAGTGTGGAAATTTACAATTATTCTGCCCATAAGAAACACTCTACAGAGTTTTTTCTAATCATAATCTATTGTAATCATGAGTGTGAAAAGAATGATTTGAAACATGTTCAGCATGAAGAATGTTAGAGAGGCTTTGATTCTGCATTAGTGTGTAAGTTTTTGCATATTTGCAATGTTGTACAGACTACCTGCTAACCGTAAGGAGTTGTATTGTGTTGCTCTGTTAGAAGTTGTAATTTTGGCAATTATAGAGTGGTCTCCTATAGTTTGCTTGTATGCAGATTTTAGGCTTTCTTTTGCTTGTATTATAGTCGTAAGCTTTGTTTTGCTGAATGAAGAGGATTGTTCAACTGTAAAAACTAGATTGGGGACATACTTATATCCTTAATGCTTATGTGGAAGAATCAGGCCAAGCTCAGGACAGCTCAAATCAAAAGACCCTGCTGACCTGTCAGGAAATAAAAGCCCTAACCAGCCCCTATCTTTAAGCCTAACCATATAGAGCTTGTAAGGCTGAGTAACCTGCCAGAAACAACTTTAGGCACATTTCTCCATTCACGACCCCAATATAAATCAGTCTCGTCTCTTCTCTTTCATTGCCAACTTTTCTGTGCTTTCTACCACCACTTGTCTGCAGGGTTGTGGAATAACGGATTGCAGGTAATGGCATTATGTATTTAAAATTCAAATTATAAATAACTGTATTCTATTACTGTTACAATTTAAAAACACAATTGCATTCAAAATGTATTTTGATTACAAAAGAGATTACTTTGCATATTGTTATGATTTGTTTAATATTTATTCAGTTGGAAAACATTTATCAATTGAATTTATGCGATCTGAGGCGTGTTTTAACAATGGTTAAACAATTTCTTAGATGTTTTATATTCATACGAGCAGGCAGAGGGCAATTTCACACTGTTATTTACATTTACATTTACATTTATTCATTTGGCAGACGCTTTTATCCAAAGCGACTTACAAGTGAAAAGTCGCTTATGAGTGAAAAGGTGGCTATGACCCTGTGAAATCAACTTAGTTTTTCTGCTTTTAGTCTATATTTATTAGCTTTAAGGTCATATGCTAGTGTACTTCTAAACATTTACAAAATGTGATTTCAGAAGATTTAAGCATTTAAAACCTTCAGTCTCACTCTTTCGGCTAAAAAGACTCAGGAACATTCATGAAATTACAGAGAGGTTGGAAAAACCTTGTCCAATCAAATGCTTTCTAGAACAAGCACCCTCAGCCTACAACTGTTCAGTGCATCTGGCTGTGTTATAACTACCGCTGATCATGTCTTCACAGTACACTTCGAAGGAATAACTAATGACGCTGTAGGGTCGTTCCAAACATAATTTCCAATAAGAATAATTTGAAAAGTGAGATCTAACTGATTGTTATAACCTTTCAGCCTTCTGAAGCTCTGACAGTTGAGTGTAATTTACTTAGAAGGGAATAAGGAATAGGGATGATCACTTCTGAATTGGATGCACTAAAATGGGAGATGCACGCAAGTAAATTTAATGAAGTTTCTTGGGACGTAAAGCTTGAATAAGTGTAAACCCTTTAAGTGGTAAGATCATCTGTCCAAACTCTGTTGGACCTGACTGCCACTTTAGCAGTAACATGACTCTTTGTCTATCCTTTCTGCATTGGGCATCATAGGAAACAGTGCCTTAGCAAGGAATTCTGGCCCCCCTGACTGTATATCAGTCTTTCATATTAAAAGTACAGTTTTAAATTTGTTGTGGGATACCCTGGACCTGAGTGGCCCTAAAATTGTTACCAGCTTTCACTCTGTTAGCTTCGGCTATAATAGGAACTGTGCCTTGCTGATCTGAGTCAGGGGCATCACTAGATGCTAACATTTATCTATAAGTTTCTTTAAAAAAATAATTACATTTTGAAATACAATTGTCTCTCTTTTTTATATTCTAGCTGTGCCCCAGTAAAATTTTACTAATAGTCTGATGAGGCAGATTAACATAAACCTGAGACACATTTTCCCTGACAATTACAGAAATTATTTTGTGTATTCCTCAATTCTGTCTGCTGTCTAACGATGCCCGATTCACAAATAAAATACTTTTTTGAGTTACTACTTTTCAATGAATTGGTCAAACGTGTTAGCAAAACAGTCTCCAATCAGCTGAATCATTCAAACAGCTCATTTGCGCTGTTTCGAGCAGTTTCTCACTCAGGGAGAATTCCGCATTTTTTCGTTTGGAGGGTAGAGTACGCCATAGAAAAGTAATTCCAAATGAAAATGAGCAATTGAATCCTTTCCCAAAGTCTGTTAGCAAAGAGTACAATCATACAGTACTGTCCTGCTCTCTTCAGAGTACCCACTAAAAGGGATCTGCCCATCAGAGTGACAATTTCGATTGAAATTTGCACTCAGTAAAACAGTAACGAGATACATTTTTTACTTAATGGGAGACCTGTGCCCCAGTATTCCTAAATAACTAGAAACCCCCCTGGTTTTAGTCTTACCTCACAGGCAAATACTTAATTCTAATGTTAGTCACATCTAATGTTAATGAAGGATGAACTGCATGTGTTTCATCATTCCATATTTTCAAGTCTCTTTTGATAAAGGCATCTGGTATAAGAATGCATGTAAACGGAAGTCTTAAGTGTTGAATAGTGTCAATAGACATATTAATAGACTTAATATGTGATGAACATGATGAATGGGACCAGAATAATGGAGAAAACCTTCGCCTTGTTCCTCAGCTAAAGCTTTAGTTTGATCACAATTAAATTTATTTAGTAATTGTTTAAGTGTATAGGACCTGTGTAATGAAATCTACGAAATGGATGTTGATATTTTGGCAAACCTTATGCCACATTGGGACACATCTTGTTTTGTTACCATCCTCTGCTACTCACAACTATTGAAGGAAAGTAATGGAAGAGATTATGCGATTATAGTGAACATGTGAAATAGTATTATTAAAACTAGACTGTTGTTCAACTACGGTAATAGTGAACGTGTAGATTTCAAACTTAAAAGTTAATTGGTTAATACTATTTTATTTAGGTGAATGGTATAAATTAGTGTATTCCTCATACAACTGGAAAAATTATGATTTGGAACTATGGGAATGCTAAAATTGACTACTGTTCCTCATGGCCGCTGGCATAAATCAAATTTTCCCTCTTTTTAACATCAGCCTCTCATCATGTTATGTGGCCTTTCACACAAATGGTTGCACTGTTTTTGAATGTCAAGGGTTGTTGCAGACATTTTGAATTTGCACTGATGAATATTGGCAAACAGCTTGCTTCTGTGAGTAAGGATAACCTTCCATTTGATCAATCTTGGACCCGTCACAAAGACTATTCCCCTCAATAAATCAATAACTCACATTTGTTTGTCCTGGTGCTTTATATACCCCTCTCTCACTCTTTCTGCATACATTTCTCTTGCTCTCCCTCATTCTTACTCTCACTTTCTATAGTGATATGCCAATGCATATACATTTACTGGTTTATTATGTTACTGAGGCTGTCATTGAGATTGTGATTTAAGTCGAGAGAACCAAGCTTGTAGTGCTTGTACATTTTTCAAATATGCTAATTCTTAAAACATATGGTTGCCTTAATGTGCTGATTTTAAATGTGTTTAGAATTAACACAATGTTTATAGAACTTGCATGTCAAGTATATGTACTGTATATCACACACTTCTGGGTATTCATCACACATGGTGTGCAATGGAAATTCATTGTCTCTACAGAATGGCCCACACTGTACTTCAGGAAAAAGGTTTATGAAATCTCTCTGTGATGACATTGCTAAATAAATCTACTATCTGAAGTTGGAGCAATGGTGGGTTTTAATCACCAATCAATTGCAACTTTAAAGCTGAGCTCCTGGCTTGACATTTCTGTTGTTCCATTAAGATTATCTCTGCTCATAGAAATGTCCTTTCCTTTTAATTTCATGTTCGAACTGAGTCATTATTTTGTAATACTCACAGGAACGAGCCTGTAGATTGTGCAATTAAGTTTCTAGAACAAAACGCTTTTGGTGCAGTGTTGCATTCCCACAGGAGTTCTGAGATCCTCAGTTACGATATTAGAATGGGCTGCACCAACATATTTTGTACCAATCTCATTGTGTGTCAACCACATGAACCACTTATTAATTAGAAGATAAGAAACCCACTGTGGACTTTTCTCAGTGAACATGTGAGGAGCCTGAATCCCCATCTGTACTGGAATGTTCTGCTTAAAGCTTTGTGTAAGCACAGCAAGCAATCTCTGCACATGGCTGAATCCTCAGTGTGGGAGGTTCACAGGGTAATATTCTCAGGGTGACTGTCGTAGAGGATTAGATGTTCAAAATGATGGCACTGCGATGTTTCTGAAGTAGAGTTTTGTTCTCTGCAAATCTGCTGTCCCACAGAGCATAGCACGCCTCATGATTTTTTGCTGGAATGCTCATAAATGACTGAGCTGTCCAACAGAGTTGATCTAATATTAATATTCACTATAGAGGAATATTGATAGATCATTTTCAGAGACTGTTAGAAAACAACAGCTCATAGTTTGTCTGTCAAAAACAAAACTTCTGCTAAAAAATAAAATAAAGACACAGACAGGAGGTGACAACACTGTTTACACTGTCAGATGATTAGCTGTCTTTGAGCATGTCAGCTTGACATGTTTATGGCTGCAGCCAAAACAATGACATTTGGAAGAAAAAAAAACAAAAACAATGTGCTGTGTTAAAAATAAACTAAGTTCCAAGGTCACAACAGATTGTGAAGCTCCCTTCATATGCAAAACATTATATTACCTTAAAATGTAATTGTATATTATGAAAAATATTGGCACTTACAATTGAAGTGAATAGGGGTCAATCCATAAACGTTAAAATAATCACTGTTTCAAAAGCATTGCAACAAAATGTAAACAATATGCGTGTTAGTACAAACGAGTTCTCACGAGAAGTCTTATGTAAAATTGGTTATAACAAACGTACAATCTCTTACATTTCATAGACACCGAAACGTATAATATTGATGTATTGACAGCATGCAAACATCATCATTTTAAATAGTAACACCTATAGAAAGGTACAAATGTTTACGTGTACTGTTTGAATGGATTAATATTGAATTTTTTAATCAATGAGATTAGTTAAATGCCATCACATTTATTTAATGCAGTTTACATTATAATATGTAACATTTTAACATTTTAATTAATTCAGTTCTGTGTGATTGCTGTTGCCCTATATAATGTTTTAAAGGATTATATCACTTTAACCAAGACTACTTTTTAAAATGTATAAAAACTGTAATCGTTTAATCATTTATTAAACATTACATTTTATTTTTGTTTTCCATGGGACACAAAAGGAGTTTTCAGAATATGCCCAAAAAAATAAATAAACCACAAAAAGCACCATAAAAAAAAAAAAAAAAAAAAAAAAAAAAAAAAAATTTATCCATAAAAAGTTTTAGCTATAATTCAAATCTTCAGACTGCTTTCTGTGAAGAACAGACCCAAATTCAAGCCTTTAATTCAACGATATCCGTCTCTATCTGCCGTAGCACCCGCTGTAACTGTCAACATGTGATGGTTTCAAAATTCAAAAACTACTGCTGTGGCGCCTCTCAAGCATAATGACCAGCGGTTTTATGGCAGTGATGTCGAATGCTCATTGGCTCTCAAGTGTCTCATGACCGTTTGTGACATGCTGTATTCTGCGACGTATATGTTTGAATGAGGTGTGACAGCGCCATTACAGAGTGCATCAGGAGAAGATTTATTCAATTCTACTCTCCACCTCACACAGTGCTATTGTATGACGTCAGGCAGCACATCGGATGAATCGCATCACCCTTTGGACTACTTTTGTACTGAATTTTTCTGAATAAATTATTGTGATTATATTATAATTAGATTATATACATGGTTATGGTTAGGTTTAGAAGTAGGTGTTGGATTATCGGCTGTAAAATATAAATAAATTAATATATTTTAAAAAAAAATGTATCGCTACTGTACAATAATCTACTTTCTTACATGTTTTTTGAAATGTGATTGTTTAGAGGTTGGGGTTGGGTGAATGGATATCTATAAAACATAATTATAATCAATATGCGTGTTCAAATATAGTTGCAATGGGTTTGTAAATCTTTTACGTTTATAAAGCTGTAAACACGTACAAATGTTTACGGTTTAGATGCTTTCAAATGTCCATATTGTATGTTTTAGTTTAACTTACAAATAGCTACTTATATTCTGTGTTAACATGATTTTAGTCTGATAAAATGGCTTGCTTTTTTCTGTGTAAAGTTATGTCGAATTTTACAACTTTGTTGCCATAATGACATAACGCTATAAACACTTAAACCCTAAAATTACTATTAAAAAAAAAAAAAAAAACTTTACAGCTCAAATTCACAAGTTTTAACAAAATAAATAATGTAAATGCTTTTATAAATGTATAAGTCTCACATTTCTGTGTTTAAACTCTCCAAAGATTTGCCCGATTAACTACCATTGTAAATGCTTCACTGTAACCTTGGCTGTTGCTTTTTTTTTTTTTTTTAAGAAAAGGAGAAATTATTTGAAATTATTTTTTATAATAATCAACATTAGACCACACATGCTATCAACTGAGCTTAACTTGTATTGAATTTGGAATATTGCATTAATAATTTTTAAATCCTTTTAAAATAATGATGAAATCGATTAATTCACTTCAGTTAAATAAAACCTTCTTGTTGTATCTGAGGGGAAGTGCATATTTCATAAAGGTTGACATTTTTAATGACATATGCTTTGTCCAATTTGTAACTAATTTTAATGATACCTCCCTGAAACAACCCTACATATACATTCTTTAGTCTAAGTCATTATCATAATGAGTCTCCTCTCATCTCCTCCCAAACGTCAGTCTTAATGAGCGCTATTAAAGGTAACTTGCTTCATTATCACATCACCTCTGTTATTTATGGCAACCATCAACTTCTACTTTTAGCAGCCTGGCTCAAAATGGATTCCACTTAACGTTTTTTCATGTCCAGCTTCTTCCTCTCATGATGGGAGGTCTGCCACTATATCCTATTCTAATCAACTTGTACAACTTATTAAGACAGGTAGGCAGAGCTGCGTTGCCCTGAGGAGAGCTTAATTCAGCTGCATGACAGTTTCTGAATCTCACTGCCAAAGAATGAGCTCTTGGCTCATGGCTTAATGTAAGTGAGGCCCGTGACCACCAGATGCTCATTTCAATTTCATTCACATCATACCTTCCTAGAGTAAAAGTTCACTGCCAGGATATCAATGTGTGTCTACCTGGCATTCCAAGCAACCTGTTTGACATGGCTCCATCTATTTTCTTTTGAGCCAAGGAATTAGAAACTAACAATAATTACTGCAATTGGGATATAAGCTCAATAAATGTAAGTGTTTGTAAATAAATAAATATGGTAAGTGTAATTAAAATGGGGGCCAAAATGAAACCCTCAATAATCAAATCTGCTGTGTTTTTCAATTTGCATGATTAAGATCTTAGTTGTGTTGTTCATTTAGGATCCAGGTTGTTCATTCTCAAAATGTCAACATATTAAAATTCTGAACACTGCACTTAATTATCTGCAGAGCTTTAAAATCATCAACGTAAAAAGCAATTAACTTTAATTTGCAACCAATTAAAATTTGACTTTTAGGAGTGTTAATATGTTATTCATGGCACTAAACCTATGCTGGAAACTGTTGACACATCGTAGGCCCCTGAGGCCAAGAATAGATGTGTGTTTGTGTGTGCCAGCATAGAAAGATGGAGAAGTGATGGTGGGAAATCTTGTCATACATTGGTAATGCATTATTTATTAATTTAGAGTGAACTTTGACTATTAAATTAGATTGACGAATTAGTGAGGAACCTTTGGAATGGTTGTCTGTAAGGTTTTCATGATGCAAACTGTGATTACAGTGCTTGGAAGGCCACACTGTATTGACATTCCACAAACATTCAGTTGTGGGATTTGTTCTAAACCCCTAAATATACGTAATTGAAATTCTGCAATTGATTCAGCCAAAATATAGTATAAACTCCTTTCAAACATTGTTTTGTATATTATTGCAGACTTAGATGTGCTTTCAATTTTTGGTTTATTATTCAGACAAGAATTGTAAATTTGCAATGTATGTAGGTGTAATGAGGTTTTTAAGATGGGCAAGGAGGAGGCGGTAACCAGCTGAAATGTCAACATAAACTTTAATAAAAAAACTGAACTCAAACATAAAAAAACTGAACACAAAAACATAACACAAACTGTAAAACAAACAAAGACGCCTACACACAACTTTGTGTGTCTCTCTATCCCCCTAACTGGTGTCTCCGGCTCATCCTTATCCCCCTCCTGGCTGATTAGGACGATTCAGCACCGGGCATGCATCCTCACAGCCTAGCCACGGCCTCCTCATCACAATCCTCCAGCACCCGATTCAGGCTGGGGGGTGTGGGAGAGAGAGAGAGAGAGAGAGAGAAAAATGTGGCTCTACGGTCCCCGGACATGCTGTCGCCTGGTCCTCAGCAACTCCTCCACCCCCTGGCAGACAACAGCCGCTCCTCCCATGGCGGTCAGTGTAAGTCCAAGATGACACAAAGATTGAACTGATAGAATATTCTGCATTGGAAATGTCAATTTGGCAATTGATGTTGTCTTCCCTTAAATGTTTATAGCTGCCTTTACAATGCAGTCACGTGCTGATGTGTGCAGTCAACTGAAAACAATACATTTGTTCAATGCCATGACAATGGCAATGCAGCTCTGAAACAGCATTTTATTTACACAGAACCAAAACTTAAAACCTAAGTTTACATTAAAATTTAACATGGTACTTTTGCTGCTTAGCAAGCACTAATATTTCCATCAGGAAAATCAAATCAAATTGTATTTTTTATTTGTATCCTCTTACAGATGTGAGGTGGGAGAGAGTTTAGTTTAGGTTCAGTCTTGTGTCAGATGGCATAACTTTGTTTGGCATAACATAAATTTGTGTAACAGAGATTCTATTACGCTGAATGAATAATAACCTTGCAGAAATGGAGTCATCCACCTGAAACTATTATTATACAGTTGAGACTGCTCTTTAAAAAATAGTGTCTCTTTCTTGTTTTGGTTGAGATGAAATCTATAAACACTGTCCATTATCTTCTTGTAGGATTGTGTTTTAAATGGAGAGACCAACAGGGATCCTCTTTCACCAAAGCTGATGCATGGCTGGCGGTGAAAAGCAAAGAAGTGGGAAAAATGTATGGTTTGCACAACTGCACATAATGATGCCTTTTTCCTAAATGTTGAACATGTTGACATTAATACATCGATGATAAGGAAAAATAAGCTTGCATTTATGTACTAAAATTCATGGTAGTTACAATTTTTAAAGCAGGATAGTGTCTGGGCATACAGTAGATATAGTCTTCAATAACAATGCCAATTGTTTTGGACATAGCTTTACATCAACACTGGTGGCCAAAAGTTTTGAATAATGTACAGATTTTGCAGTTTTGGAGGAAATTGGTTCTTTAATTCACCAAAGTGGCATTCAACTGATCACAAAATATAGTCAGGACCTTACTGATATAAAAAAAAAACAGCACCATCACTATTTGAAAAAAAGTCATTTTTGATAAAATCTAGACAGGCCCCATTTCCAGCAGCCATCACTCCAACACCTTATACTTGAGTAATCCCGCTAATTTGGTACTAGAAAATCACTTGCCATTATATCAAACACAGTTGAAAGCTATTTGGTTCATTAAATGAAGCTTAAAATTGTCTTTTGTTTGTTTTTGAGTTACCACAGTATGTAATAGGCTGGCATACCTTAAGGTCAATAGGTCAAAAATGGTAAAAAGAAACCACTTTCTCTAGAAACTCATCAGTCAATCATTGTTTTGAGGACTGAAGGCTATCTTGAAATGTGGGTAGTGCTTGAAATGGCCAAAAAAAATTAAGATTTCATACAAAAGGTGTACACAGCTGTCTTCAAAGACAAATGACAACTGGCTGTAACAAGGACAGAAAGAGATGTGGAGGGCCAGATGTACAACTAAACAAGAGGATAATTACATCAGAGTCTCTAGTTTGAGAAATAGACGCCTCACATGTCGACACCAGTTTCATGTACAACAGTAAAGAGAAGACTCAGGGATGCTGGACTTATGGGAAGAATTGCAAAGAAAAAGCCACTTTTGAAACAGAACAAGAAAAGGTTTGAATGGGCAAAGATCAAAGACACTGAACAACAGATAATTGGAAAAGAGTGTTATGGATTTTAACCCATTGAGATTTTGTGGGATCAGCTTGACTGTAAGGTGCGTGAGAAGTGCCCGACAATTCTACATGAAGCGTAGGGTGAAATGTCACCTGAGAATCTGGACAAACTGACTGGAGTTATGTCAAGGATCTGCAAAGCTGTCATTGCTGCACATGGAGGATTTTTTTGATGAGAACAAGTAGTTTAAGAAGTTCTGAAAAAAATTACATTGAAATTGAAATTATTAATGTCCTGACTATACATTGTGATCAGCTGAATTAAAAAAAAAGAAAATTACTCATTTCTTTTCATAAGAGCAAAATCTGTACATTATTCCAAACTTTTGGCCGCCAGGATATGTAAGACAGCTGAGAATACCCCCATGTAATTGTCTTGACTCTAAACAATTTGATGTAAATGCAGGGACAAATGAATAAATCATGGCTTGTTTCCTGTGTGTTTGCCGAAGCTGTTGTCACCATTTGCAAATGACAGGGCATAGTGTGTGGAGAAGTGTGCCAACAGTTCACGGTGCTCCAGCCCTGTGATTAATTCCACTGACAATGTAGTAACCAATGATCGATTGAGGAAGCTTGGGCTGTAAAGACTGTTTCCCCTTCACTTACTTTGCCTTTTTCAGAAGACATCTGATATTTTGATCACCGGTAAAGGCTGTGTCAGTGGAATTAATCAATGACGGAGAGAAAGAGCTGTTGGAGAGCAGCTTGATAAACTGCACAACAGGAACAAAATACAGTTAGAAAGAGAATCTCTGGCAGGATACAAAATCTGAGCTGTTTTATATCCATGATCATTTTGTGATGTGGCTGCCAAAATAATAAACTAAAACCAAACCAACCAACCAGATATAATAATAATAATAATAATAATAATACTGAGATCCGGGCTCTGTGGGGGATATACCATCAGTTGCAGGACTTATATGGAAACATATATTTCTAGGTATATATCTAGAAAGATATACAGATATATATATACCTGGCTAAATGTGCTGAAACAGTGTTTATGCCAATAAACAGAAATCATGCATACTAGGTGGATAAGATTGTGGGGATACATTTCTATAATATACTAAAACGTTGCAGCAAAATATATGTTTCTCTCTGTGTAATAAGTATGACTAGTATAGCTGAGTAAAGCTTAACTCTTCAAAACATTTGAGTAATATTGTGATTATCAATATCTTGCTAACAATATTGTTTTGCATAAAGATATAAAAAAAACAATTTAACATACACATAATTATTATCATCATCAGATATTTGTCAGCTAAATAATTAAAGGGATGTTTCACCCAAAAATGACAATTATGTCATGATTTACTCACCCTCATGCAGTTTTTCATTTCAAACCCAAATTACTTTCTTTCATCAGTTGAACACTAAAGGAGATGCTTGGCACAATGGCAGAACGACAGTCACCCTTCACTTTCATTGCAAAGGTGACTGAGACTAACATCTCGTTAAATAATCAGACAGGTTTGCAACATGGGAGTGAGTAAATGATTACATAATTTTCATTTTTGGACAAACTATTTCTTTAAAAAGAATATACATCACGCTTTAACTGTCTGTGAATGCAACATGTGTTTATGCATAGCGTTTGTTTTATGCTGATATCTAGCTATTAAAAAGCTCTTGCCAAGAAGCTGTAAATTTATTTATTTATTTATTTATTTTGTATTTGTTGTGGCTTTTAAATGCTCACTGTCCAGTAAAGTTCTAACGCTTCTTTAGATGTTTGTCCGCTAGAGGGAGCCACTTTAATCGGAGCTTCCGAATACAATGCATTCAGCATCCAGACACCCGATTACAGTATATTTGCTCCACGCGGGTACCTGTAACTGGAGAGTCTCAATACAATGCATGCAAGCAGGCAAGAAACGTGTTAAGTTACATGTGCAACAGTGAAGCCTGTATCTGTTTTGATCCTTACATCATCCGTCTGATTTTAGTGCCCTGTGCATGTGAAAATATCAAATTCCAAAAACAGCTTGTTTGTTGTATAAACATAGTTGGATGCAACTATGCTAAATTATTCTGCCTCGTTTTAGATTAGCCAACTCTTTTTAATACCTTACAGTTCTGTTAATACATAATGATACATAAGCTGTGCCAGAAAGCTTTGAAATCCATACCTCGATGTCGCAACAGTCTCTCAGAGTAGCTCACACAGTGTAGTATCAGTGTGGGGTAAAAGAACAGCTCCATATAACCTAGTGAAATAATGCAGGCCACAGAAAAGAGTGCCAGTTAGACTTTGGCTTGTTGTCGTGTAAAATCTCATTTACTTAAAATCGCAGGAGCACTTAAAGCGGGCCACATACTTAGTTAACACAATGCATTTTTGAAAGAAAAAAAAAAGTTCAGTATTCCCAGGGTAGGGGCGCATGCATTCATTGCCAGGGCTGAGGACCTGCCTCTTTATCAGCCCAATGAGCGCGGCAGAGGGGAGGCTCTTCCCACCAAACACCTCTCGTCCATCTCTCCTCACTCTTTCACTCAGCGAGCGGGCTTGCCGGAGCTCCCCGTCCCCGACATCCTGTCAACGCCAAGTCGCTAAACAGTACGGATCCGAATTGTTTTCCACTGCATCTGGCAACTTACTATCCTTCTGATTTTTGACCATATTCAATTGACACACACACGCACACACACAGTCACGCGCGCGCGCGCACACACGCAAAAAGACAAGTGCCAATGGTATTGTGAAACAAGTCACGTCTTTTTTTCCTTCTGTGTTTGATTTTTCTGTCTCCTGTAAATGACATGGAATGGACGTCCGGATGAGAAACTGTAAGTACTAAATACTCTCATTAATGCGCGAGCGTGTTTTATACAGTATTTGTAATTTGGCAGGAGGCGCGTGCATTTCTGAAACGGTGCATATTTTTGTTTGATCCTATTTGCGCTACAGTGATTGATTCAGGAGTGAAACAGATTGACTGTCTGGTCTGTCAACACCTGCAGACCAGAAAGAAAAAAAAAATCAGAGAAGCTGTTTTTTTGTCAGTCGTTGGGCATATCGTTCATGAATGTCGTTCATCGATTATTTGTGCTCATTTCGCAGAAGAACGTGATTTGGCAGTGCCTCCATTAGTCAACTCAGTTCGAGGTGGCGTGTATTTTCTATATATATATATATATATATATATATATATATATATATATATATATATATATATATATATATATATATATATATATATATATATATTAGCAGAGCTACACTCCTTTTAGAGTGATGTTTTAAGTAGTTAAATCCTGCTTTTTCGTGTTCATTTGAAAGAACCAGCCAGAATACAAACCTAAATGGTAAGCTTGTTTCTCAGCGCCACTTTTTGCGTTGAGCTGTCCACAGTGGATGGTGCTGAAATTCTCGTTCTCGCAATGCTTTACTCGCTTAAATAATAACCCGTCTCCGCTCTGTTTGCCGCTTTCTGAATCTAGTCAGTGTACAGATGAAGCGTTAGTGCGAACTGAAGTTACAGTGTGCGGAGATGGAGAAAGCTGTGAGGGAGCTGCTTGTTTAAAATGTTTAGCTAACTTACTAGCCTACAGGGTAATTATTATTTAAATGTATAACGTAGACGTGGCGCATTTATTAAAATTGTGTCTTATTTCTACTATTAAAGGCTTATTTAATATTAATTTTCTTGTTTTTATTACACAATTCTACTTGTGAGGAGATTCAATTCCTCTTGATTACCGTTCTACTTTCTATTGATGCCCAAAAACATACGAAATAAAAGATAACAGAGTTCTCAAGAGGATACTGCTTGTAACCATTCGATTTAATAATCCGGTTTAGTGAATGCAGCTTACCATTGCTGTATGATGAACTAGAAAGGCGAATACCCTTGCTGTTGTATTTTAATTTCGATATAACATCCAGTGACACCAATATATTTTAGAAGTATCATAAGTGCAAATCATTTTTATTGTTGGCGCAAACTGTGATCGCTTCAAAAACCCTAACCAATAATCATAAATACCTTAATAATGTTTTGTGGAAAAAATTTCTAATTATATCCATCAGTGTTGGTGTTTTATATTTAAAAATCCTAAAATGTCCAAATCCCTTTGCTTTAGCTATTTTGTATACCACAATGGAACACATGTTATACCATAATGTGGTAATTTTTACGGGTTCACTAAAAAAGGCAAAATGGGCAGATACTACTGTTCTTTAATGTGTGATTTTCAGGTTTACTGCAATCATAGGCTACGCTTCATTTAGACGCCTAATGTACAGTGGTTTTTATTTTTTTATTATTGTCTTCATTAGTAGGTATTTAGCTTGTGACTGTCTGCTTTTTCAAGGGTTGGTGTGAAATATGTAATTGGTGCTTGTCAAGAATGAGGGCACAAGGCATTGTGTTAACCGAAACAGTAATTGCTCATAATGTACTTAATCGCATAGTTCCTAAGATGTTTCCCTTAGCTTGAAAAGCATGGGAAGACAAATGTCAAATCAAACTGAACTGACCTTGTGACTTCTCCTTACGCTTGTCCAATTTATTTGCATGCACTTCCTGTAAGTCTGCATTTCTTTCTCTTCTCTAGATCTCATACACAGATGAACCAATTAATGGATGTCGCATTTCACTGCGTGCCTCCCATCTCTCTGTTCTGGAGACAAATTTGAGTACAACCATGACCATCCTCACAACATGAACTCAAGCTGGGAGATACGTAGAACAAAAGAGTAACCAGTCAGCTGTCTGTCAGCTGGTCAACCCCTTACTTTTGGAGGGGAAATATAAGATAGACAAAAAGAGAACATTTTACAAAAATGCTGAAACGAGGAGGGGACATGCAGCGAGATCTATGGACTTCCCTCTTGCTAGTGTGGATTACTTGTATGCCGTACTCTTCCATGGCTCCATTAAACAATCAGGCACAAAGTTTACAATCGGCATCAGCCATGATCCTGCAAAACCAGCCAAGTGAAGGACAAAGAATCCTGAGTCGTGCCAAGAGAGGATGGGTTTGGAATCAAATGTTTGTGTTGGAGGAGTTCTCTGGACCCGATCCAATTCTGGTTGGCAGGGTGAGTACTCTAATTGTCGAGTGAATATTATGCTTACTTATCATGTGGAAACATTAATTCTGCTGCCTGAATACCTTTTTGTTTGACATTTTGTGAGGGAGCAATAATTGCTGTGTTGAAGAGGCCAAGGTTAGCATCAATGCCAGAGCCTAACTTTCCGGCAGATTCCATTTTTTAACTGTTTCAAGGCTGTGATCAACACTGAAAATACAGCTCTGGGAAATCCTGAAAATCTTCAGAAACACATACAGTATGAAATGAAACTCCAGTTTGATGTGTATAAAATCCTCTGCCTTCATGAGTGTGTGTAGTGAGGTGAACTTGAGATATTTATGGGGTCGGAGAGCGAACTGGCACAGGACCTGTGCCAGCTCTGTGTCCTGAGAGGACTATAGTAGGAGCAGGCCAAAGCAGCTTGTTCACAGATCATTGCAAGCGTAAACCTCAGAAGCCCAACCTGGCACTTTAGTTGACCAACCACTAGCACTATACTACAGCCAACGAGATGTTTGTTTCTCAAAATCTTATTTTAATATTTTTTTTTTTTTCAAATAGTGCCAACAAAACATCCTGGCTTTCCTGGATAACATTATTTTTATCCATGCATCATAATTTGTTATTACTAAGAAGATATTTTTTTTAAATTGTAATGTAACGAAACTTGGAAAAATCCTGTAATCCTGTAACTTTAAGAATGCGTTAGCATTACTGCTCTGAGCACTTCCCTCACCATCACTGAGGTGGAAAATGCCATCTTTTGCATGTCTAAAATTTGGCAGTGCCTCGTGCCTCAGCTAATTAAGGCCTCTTACTTGAATTCTCCATGTTTTTTTGTGAATAAAACATGCACTTTCTTGTGGCCTTTACACCTGTGTTTTTCTCAAAATCGGCGTGACACAAAAAAGTCCTTAAGAGCGGCATACATTTTTCAAGAGCTGCAATTAAATTTCCTTTGTTGGATTCTGCTGTAGCTTTTGATTAGCAAAAATGAATAAACAAACACAATAAATGTGCTCCTTGTGACAATCTCCAGAGTATAAGGGTGAATAAATGCGATGCTTTCTGGCTGACACATTCACATTCGATGCTACACAGCTTTCTGTTGGTGATGGAGAGGGAGCCGGGAGAGCTTTGACAGCTATGTGCTGTTCTGTTCATCTGTAATTTGTTGTGCTTTATTTAATGCCATGAAGTATTTCTGCACAAGGTGGCTCTAGCTAACTTGGCAAAGAACAAAATTATTGTCTGTTGAGGACAGTGCATGGAGAGTAGGGGTAAATGGTCAGGTACAAGTGGTGCAACTGTATTTGGCTTCTTTGGCGTGCCAGAATTGATTGAGCTTCATTTTTCTGCTGTTCTTTTTTTCTCACTGCAAGGTTAAGTGCTCATGAGCATGGCTTGCAGAGCTCAGATAAGTTCCACTTTGCAGTGAGATAGGAATCCACGCCATCGGAAGAGATTGACCACCCCTCTGCTCTCTGTCTCTCCATCATTCCATCACCTAAGATCTGAAGTTCTTTCTTACTGTGCCTCTCTAATTAAAAAATGAATCAAATAAGGAGTGGGAGGTGTGTGATTTCAAATGGGTCATTCAAATCAGCATGTTTTTTTTCTTCTCCTTTTCTCTTTTCCTGCCATCTCTGCCAGGCGTGTGGTTGTGGGCTGATTATCGAGAAACCTCAGGCTGAGATTACACTCATTTCATCCTTTAGCTTTTATTACGTGCCGGTCTGATGTTTAATTATACACCCAGCTCCTGTCTTGTCAATGCGCGAACTCCCCTTGAGCTCCAGCTGCCAGTCGGTGGAGATGATTAGCATACATGTAGAAGTAGTCATGGCAGGGCTAAGAGAGGAAAAATGAAAGAGAGGGAGAAAGGGAGAGAAAGAGGTACAGTACCTATGGTACATGACAGCATGCTCCTCACTGTTCCACATGGCTTTGTGGTCTCGGTGCTCTGACTCACAGGGCTGAAGATGCAGCTCACCGTCACCTGCTTCTGAAGGGCATGTCAAACACAGCGCAACTCATGCTGCTCCTGGTGCTCTGATCTGCTCCTGGCATAACCCATCTAAACAAAACTGATCTGGTTTTCTCACCAACATTTTTGGCTTGGTTTTTTTTTGTGTAATGTATTTTTAACACATACACTACCATTCAAAAGTTTGGGGTCACTTGCCTGAAAAGTTTCTCATGATCTTAAAAACCTTTTGACCTGAAGGCGTATGCTTAAAATTTTGAAATATAATTGTGCCATCATATTAATATATTTAATTACAAAACTAAAATTTTATTTAAAAAAAAACATTTTGGAAATGGATAACTTGGACCGAATAATTATGAAAAGCAGCTACCAAGTGCCCAGCATGTAGATGGGAACTCCTTCAATACTGTTTAAAAAGCATCCCAGGGTGATACATCAAGAAGTTGATTGAGAAAATGCCAAGAGTACATTTCTGCAAAATCTAGGAAAAGGGTGACTACTTTGAAGATGCTAAAATATAACATAGTTTTATTTATTTACAGCATAATTCCCATAGTTCCATTTCCATTATTCCATAGTTGTGATGACTTTACTATTATTCTAAAATGTGAAAATATAAATAAAGAATGAGTAAGTGATCCTAAACTTTTGAACGGTTATCTATATACAGTATGACAAATATATTCATGAATGAAGTTCTTGCAAATCTCAATGTAATATCCTGCACAATACAGTTCAGGCTTTAACATTACTGGCTCTAAATACATTACTGGCTTGGATCCACTAACATTGCAATCTATAGCCTAACATAGAGAGTGCATGCAATTTCTAAATGGGCTCTCTGACAAAGTACTAGTTGTAGTACATTTGAATGCATTACATTTTTATATAAACACTCATAAGGATGAGCAGAGGTGGTAAGTAAAAAATTACAACTACTCTCGTTGTTATGTATTTATGTAAATTTTCTACTTTAAGTATAAATTAATAATAGTACTTTTACTTGAGTTTATTAAAAATGAAGTATTCAACTTTGCTACAGTGATTTTTCACCACAATTACAAAGTACCAAAAAATTCATAATATTTCTGAATTTTTGGGAAGAAGAATTTGGCAAGTTAAAATCTGTTTATAAATTAAATCGCGCTATGCACGGCACAACGGATGCCCGCAGTGCACAACATCATGAGCACAGCAGCTTATATAATCTGCCACCGGTGTCCTTTCTTCTCTTGCTTCTCCAAGACTTTCTGCCCTGTCACTATACAAGAACTGTAATACTGTGACTTTCTGCATAATTTATTTTATAAAGGAGCCGTTCATTCAGGTACAAGGGAACTGTTTGAGCACATTTAAACACTGATCAAACTTCACTTGTTTTTAAGGTAGGCAATGTTTTAACTGTGTCAAACATTAACATAATGTAGACATATATGTGGGTATATATCATTTACTTGGTACTATATGTCTAAAACAAACTTTTTAAATACCTTAGAAATATATATTGCCAATAGTGTCAGAAATTAAATTCAAAATATGGGGGAAAAAAATCCCCACGCAACGATGTCCATGTTTTATTTGAATAACATCTGATATAGTTACAATTTCATACATTGAGACCTTCTTTTGACTTTTCACTGAAATTCTTTTTTTTTCCCACCGTCCGGTTCCTCACACCATTGCTTGCACAGACGCATCAGTTTGGTATTGTACTCCTGTGTTAAATTCCATAACCCTTCGGCCCTGTTGTTCAAAATAAAACTGTCCTAGTGGGTACCATTCTTGCTCATGGTGCTGTACTGTACTACCCTGCCCTGTGCTGCTGTTTATCTGTCTGAAAAGCCTCACCTGCTAGAGGTGTGCAAGAGAGATGGATGTTATGTATATATATATATATATATATATATATATATATATATATATATAGTATGAGAAATCACAAAGCACTACAATTTAATAATATCTCAATATGTTAATTAACAATGTTAATAAAGATTTTATTATTTCAACTGTAATACAATAATACATATACAGAACAACCACTTTTAGTGTTTGAATCAGTCATATCTCTCACTAAACAGTGTGAAATGTTTATTTCTGCCTTGTTTTAGTCAGTTGGCATGTATGAGTTGATACTAGTTTGCTCAGTCGCATTCCATATCTGGATAATTGCTGCAATATCAAAGATACATTTCCTCCTCTATGAATTACATTATATTAATTTTGTACCGTATGTTAACTGAATAGCCAAAATACTTGGACATACATTAATTGGAATAAACCTGAAATAGGAATGTTTCAGTCACAATGTACATTATGTGGTTTAGAGATGATTTAGAGACATTTGGAATGTAACAAATGGTTATTTCTATTTAAATAAATGTTGTATTCTTAATGTTCTGTTTGTCCAAGAATCTTGCAGCAATGCAGGTCTTTGGCATTTAGAAGCTGTTAGTTTAGAACCTGTGAGGAGTCAGTTTCTCAAACTAGAGACTTATTTACTTGTCTTTTTGTTGCACATTTGGGCCATCAACTTTCCTCTCTATGCTGTTTAGAGATTATTTTTTCAAAACATGATTGCATGGAAAAGCCTTAATCTCTCTAAAACAGTAGACTTTAGGAGAAAATAGAATTTCAGAAGAAATGTGTTTATTTTTGCCTATTTTTTAAAACCAAGATTTACTTGCAAGTATATAGCAAATGGGAAAAATCCTGTGTATTGTGATTTCCGCATAGTAGCACAACCATTTTCAATTGTTCTAATAATAATAAAAAAAATCTTTGAGTACCAAATTGCTCTTTAGAATGCTTTAAGGAATAAGTGGTACAGTTGTGATGGTATGTTTGCCATCACGGGTAAAGAAAAATGGAATAAATACAACTTAAAACAATTATTTAAAAGCGTTATAATAATTTGCAATTAATGACTTTGCCAGTTTTTTTTTAATCAATTTAATGCATCCTTGGTGAAAGGAAGCATCAGTTTATTTCAAAAAGAAAAATGTCTTTATGTTCTAAAAATGGAAGCTTATATACTATGTATAATATAATTTTCGTAAAGTAGTTTGTAACGTAAGCGGCAAACTACTTATTTACACTAACTTGAGTCATAATATTTCTCAGTACTTCTACTTGTGCTCAAGTGAATTATTTCTTTAGTAGTAGTGCTTTTACTTAAGTAAATAAGTAAAAAAAATACAATTAAAATCAGGACTTTTCCACCACTGTGAATGAGAGCCAAAGAATAACAAATTACAGCCTTTGCCCAACAAAGAGTGATGTGGATGTGTTTACTTAAATCATTGTCAGTTTGATTACAGCATATGTCAGTTAGATACAATCTTGCACATGGCTTTGTTCCCTCCTATTTTGGCTGGAGCATGTTGTGGTGCCTAATCACAACAGATAATGATGGATACCATTCTTCTCTGTGGAGTGCAGATGTACTACAAATGAATAGCATTGCTATCTGATGTATTTTATTACCATACTGTGCTCTTATCTCTTATGGGATTATCTGTGTTTTTGGAGAAAAGAGAATGGATAATAAGCTATTTATATTTAGCAATCTGAGCTAAAGAACAAGATCACTGGGAGTGTCAGTTTGAATGAATGAAAATGGCTTTGTTTATTAATTCAGAAAAGAAAATGGATATGTGCCTGTAGACATTTGTTTTACTATCTTCCAGGGAGTATGACAACACTTGATAGATAGTGTGCAGCCAGACTGTAGATATTTACCTGTATTTTTTGTTGAATCCATTGTTTTTTTTTACATTAAGAAATTATATTTTGCACAAGCAAACATTAGTTGATTTGACACATGTCTCCTTTATGCTGATGTCCAGTGTACTGTGGAGCTGATTTCAGCATTGCAACCAGAATAGCTGCTCATTTTATGAGTTTGAATGATATTTATATAAATGGGGAGGGGAGGGGAGGAAATTAAAGGGAAATTTACAAGCACAGATTTGGCCTACATAAAGGCATGACTTGATTTTTTGCATTTAAATCCATATCATCATCTCACAATCTACATTCAACACTAATTAAGCAATAATGCATCCATGTAAATAAGTGTGAGCTCAGTATTATTCTCCAGTGCTTCATTTAATGCAAGCCAACAACTTACATTACAACACTGAAATATTCATAATGTTATTATTAATTACATTACAATATTAAATATGAATAACTTTTCTATAAAATATTAATTAGTAGTGCTCTGTCATTTTGTAATGAAAGCCAGAGTGGATTAGTTTCACAGAGTACAATGACTGCAGTTGAGAAGGGATATAAATCTTATGTTGGCCTGTCTTAAAGCTACTCTAGTCTAATTCCAAATGAAAATGGCCATTTTGCAGTGGAGGTACATTGTAGAGATGTTGCTTTCAGATCTAGCTTCCTCTGTATTAGTGGCATTTGGAAGTGTGCCCTATAGCTAAGCAGGAAAGCAAAATATTGTGACCGTTTGAATGTAACAAGCAGTGATTCCCAGAAAAGGACAATTAATTCATGATCTCTGTGTGATTGGGATTGCTGTTAACTGCCAAAAGTGTGTGTGTGTGTGTGTGTGTGTGTGTGTGTGTGTGTGTGTGTGTGTTTTTATGCTACTTTGACACATTGCTGAGAAGCCACAAAACTGCCCCAACAATTCTACTGAGGAAATGTTTTTATTATTGTTTTAAAACAGTGGTACGTTTTATAAAAAACAAACAAACAAAAAAAAAAAACACATTTCTAATTTCAAGGAGAAAGTGTCTCTTTGGAAAACAATTGTACCACAATTATTGCTTCAGAGAGTTTCTGTATGAAGCAATGGTTGACATTTATATTACTACAATAAGAATACATGCACACTATAAGCAGTTCCCCGTCTGTCGCTCACTTCGACGTTGTGTTGAAGAAGTGACACTAGGGGACTCTATTGAATGACGAATATGCCTCTGATCTATGAAAAAAGGCCAATGAGAAGTTGGCAGACAGTATTTGCATACCCTGCCCCCAGACATACAGGTATAAAAGCTGGAGCCGATGGTAGTACATGCAGTCTGCTGTGAGTCACACACCCGTTCCTGCTTTCTTCCTCTGATGCTCTGCTTGCTGTTGGATCTATGGCACACTACAGCGGCTATTCTCCTTCTCTGCACGGCAGTGCAGTTTTCCCCTGGGCGCTTCAACAGCGCAGAGAAACATAAAAGAGTGTTTTAAAAGAGTGATTTTCTCTGATTAAACGAGTATTTTCCTCTAAAAGAGCATAATACACAGCATCCTTTTCAGGACGTGTCTTTTTAAAGATGCCCTTCCACACCTGTGTAGTTCCTGGATGCGGTAGATTTCCTCTCATTGCAAGGGCATGACCGTGGCAATGTTGTGGTCGCGGCTCGCGTTCAATGGAAAGCACGCCACTTTCCAATTTTCCAATGCCCCCCGCATTGCTCCTTCTTCCCATGGGATTGAGGACAATGCGGCTGGCAATGGAGGCGGTCTGGGGATGGCAGCGGGTGCAGCTCCGCCGGGTACGCCACCTTGGACCACCTGTCCCCCAGCACACTCGTTGACTCCCGTTCTCTGGAGCTCGAGGTGGATGAGCTCGCCGCTGCATCGGAAAGCACAGCATCTGACGCAGATTACTCCCCTGGGCTGCCGCCTTCGGTTCAGCACGCCCAGGCTGAGGCTGACGCCCAGATGGCCGACATGCTTTCCCAGGCCGCCACCAGCGTGGGCTTGGACTGGAACCCTCCATCCTCCCCACAGCTATAGCGTTTGGATGACTGGTTCCTGGGGTCTGGGCGCCGCTCACTTTTCCTGGAGGTGCATGATGAGCTAAAGTCATCGTGGAGAGTACCCTTTTCCACCTGTCACAAAGCCACGTGCTCATCTGCTCTCGCTACCTTCGATGGCGGAGTGGCCCATGGGTACACGGCGATTCCCCTGGTAGATAGGGCTGTTGCGCTCCACTTGTGTCCCGGAAACCCTACCACCTGGCAGGGTTGCCCTGTGCTCTATAACAGAGCTAATTCCTTTGTCTCTGGGTCACCTGGCCCGCAAATGCCGTTCTCACTGCACCCTGCCGCCAGATCTCTACAGTCCTGGCATGCTGGACGCGGAACCCCCGCCTTCAGCCCCACGAATGTTCCCCGGCTGGCCGGTTCCGAAGAGTCTAGAGGACGCCTACACTGGACCTCCTCCTCAGTCACTAACCCGCCCCCTGCCGGGTGTGTGGAGCAAGGTAAGTTCTTTGAGTCTTTTCTCAGCACTAGAGCCTCGGGACGCATCTTCACCTCCCGACGCCATACTACCTGCTCCGCCCCACTGCGAAGCCCTGCCGGTTACGTCAAAAATAACTGTACCCTTGGTGCCCCTAGCACAGAGCTTGGATGCGTGGCTTTCACTTCCCAACCCGTTACGCTGGCTGGCCCGGACCATCCGGTTACGCAATTCAGTTTACCAGGCCCCGCCCCCCTTCGTGGGAGTCCGCTTCACCGCAGCACACGGCAAGCATGCCAAATTCTTGCACGTGGAAATCGCTACTCTTTTACTCAACAAAGACGCGATAGAGGTTGTCCCTCTAACCGAAACGAAGAAGGGTCTCTACAACTCTTACTTCATTGTACCCATGAAAGGTGGCGGCTTACGACCGATCTTGGACTTGTGAGTTCTCAACCGGGCTCTGTTCAAACTCCCGTTCAAAATGCTCACGCAAAAACATATCTTAATTTGCATACGGCATCCAGATTGGTTTGCAGCAACAGACCTGAAGGACAGGTACTTTCACGTCAAAATTTTGCCTAGACACCGACCCTTCCTATGGCTCGTGTTCGACGGCCAGGCGTATCAGTACAAAGTCCCCCCCTTTTGGCACGTCTCTGTCCCCTCGTATCTTCATGAAAGTCGCAGAGGCTGCCCTTGCCCCGCTCTGAGAAGACGGCATTCGCATACTCAATTACCTCGACGACTGGCTTATCTTGACCCACTCCCGAGAGTTATTATGCGCTCACAGAGACTAGGTGCTCAGGAACCTCAGCCGTTTAGGGCTTCAGGTCTACCGATAAAAGATCTAGCTCACCCCGGTCCAGAGCATCTCTTCTCTCGGCATGGAGTTAGACTCAGTCTCAATATCAGCATGTCTCACCAGCGAACATGCACAGTCTGTGCTAAAATGGCCAGACGCGATCCCTCTAAAACCTTTCCAGAAGTTCCTCCGCGTTGGCCGTGCCGCTGGGGTCGATGCATATGAGACCGCTTCAGCACTGGCCCCAGACTTGAGTCACGAGACGAGCATGGCGCCGCGGCACGCACTGTGCGACTATCACCCCCGCCTGCCGCTAAACTTCAAAACCATGGACAGACCTTTGCTTTCTGCAGACAAGGGTCCCCTTGCAGCAGGTGTCCTGACGTGTCCTGGAAATGCAGCAATGGGCCATTGGAAAGGGGCCCCGCTGCGCTGGCATATCAATTGCCTAGAGCTGCTGACTGTTTTCTTTGCCCTGTGGAAGTTCCTTCCGTTAGTTCAGGACAAACATGTCCTAGTCAGGTCAGACAGCACCACCGTGGTAGCGTAATGAAATCACCTAGGTGGCGTACACTCCCGCCACATGTCACGACTTGCCCGTCGTCTCCTCCCTTGGGGCCAGCAGCAACTAAGGTCGTGGCATGCCACTCACATCCCCGGCAATCACAATGTGGTAGCGGACGCGCTGTCACGACAACGCTTGCCCAACTGAGAGTAGAGGCTTCACCCCAGTCAGTCCAGCTAATGTGGGAACGGTTCGGCAAGGCCAAGGTAGACCGGTTTACCTCCCGAGAGACCTCCCACTGCCCGCTCTGGTATGCCCGAATAGAGGCTCCCCTCGGGGCAGATGCAGTGGCACACAGCTGGCCTGTGGGGCTGTGCAAGTATGCATTTCCCCCAGTGAGCCTTATTGCACAGGTGCTGTGCAAGGTCAGCGAGGACGAGGAACAAGTCACCCTGGTGGCTCCTTATTGGCCTACTCAGGCCTGGTTCTCGGACCTCATACTCCTCGTGACAGCCCCTCCCTGGTGAATTCCCCTGAGGAAGGACCTTCTTTCTCAGGGACAGGGCACGCTCTGGAATCCGCACCCAGATCTTTGGAAACTCCACGTCTGGCCCCTGGATGGGACAAGGAAGATCTAGCTGGTCTACCACCTGCCGTCGTAGACACAATCAATCAAGCCAGAGCCCCTTCTACAGGCATCTTTACGCCCTGAAGTGGTGCTTGTTCGCAAATTGGACCCACAGACATGCGCAGTTAGGGCAGTGCTCTTATTTCTGCAAGAACGGCTGGAGGCTGTCCCCTTCCTCCCTTAAGGTGTATGTCGCTGCCATCGCTGCCCACCACGATGCAGTAGATGGCAAGTCTTTGGGTAAGCATGACTTAATTATCAGGTTCCTAAGAGGCGCCCGGAGGTTGATTCCCTCCCGGCCAAGCCTGTTCCCCTCCTGGGATCTCTCAATTGTCCTCGCGGGCCTCCAGATACCTCCCTTCGAGCCGCTAGAATCAGTTGGACTCAGGGCCCTCTTGCTAAAGATGCTCGCGCTCGCCTCCATCAAGAGGGTCGCGGACCAGCAAGTGTTCTCTGTTAGTGACACTTATCTGGAGTTCGGTCCCGCAGACACATATGTGATCTTAAGACCGCGACTGGGATATGTGCCCAAGGTTCCTACCATGCCCTTTAGAGACAAGGTAGTGAATCTGCAAGCGGAAGCATCGCACCTTCGCTTGATGCGTGTAAGGGCCCTGGCCATCTATTGCTCTATGCAGAGAAACATAGAGAGAAAAGAGGCCCAGCCAGGCTCGGCCCGTTCCCAGGTTGGCAAGTGCTGCCTTGTTCCCCTGTTTAGGGTAACCAGAAGGATTCCGATGACTTTTATGGGACATTGGGGAACGTGCAGTCTGACTCATCTGGTCGCCTCTGCACATAAAATACCTGCCCGCTCCTGTGTCAGCAGAACACGTACACGGCTCAGTGCATGGCATGATTCAAATTGAACCCCTATTGTCGCTTCTTCGACACAACGTCAAAGTGAGCGACAGACGGGGAACATCTAGGTTACGTATGTAACCTCTGTTCCCTGATGGAGGGAACGAGACGTTGTGTCCTCCCGGCCACGTCGCTGAGCCGAACCACTGTAGTGGCCGGACCATTTCTGGCTCCTCAGAAAAATCCTGAATGAACTTGATGTATTTCCTCGCTTTTATACCCATATGTCCGGGGGCGGGGTATGCAAATACTGTCTGCCAACTTCTCATTGGCCTTTTTTCATAGATCAGAAGCATATTCGGTGCTCAAGAGAGACCCCTAGTGTCGCTTCTTCGACACAACGTCTCGTTCCCTCCATCAGAGAACAGAGGTTACATACATAACCTAGACGTTCTGTGGTTCAGTTGCCCCTGGTCTTGCGCTGCACTGAATGTTGCAAGTTAGACCACTGAGCAGTACTTGCCCTGCTCAACATTTTCGACACCACATGAATTATCTATATTCCTCCTACTGATCCACTCTGGAGAATTACAGTTCTAACTCTCAGCTGTTTACATATGTGTCATGTTTCTGCTGCTCTTATACAAGCTACAACCTCTCATTTTTAGTTAGCTAAAGCTGTTTACCAATCTCCTAACTTCTTCTGTCAAACACTGTGTTGCATTTATAGAAATTAAGCTTTATAGGTTTTAAGCTCTGCTATTTATTGTCAAATTGCTCATTGCTTATGTGATTACAGATGTAAAGAGTTTATAACGAGTGGGTCTGTAGCAGTGCTCTGATGTACAAGTTTCCTGGTGCTTCGATTCAATCACATGGGCTAGAATGACAAGCTTATGGTGCAGCAGACAACTTCTTCCCTTGCAGTATGTGATGAAGGGCTTTTTTTCAGATCAAAGGTCCACCTCCTGATCCCTCCACGATTTACGCCTGCCAACGCACACTCTGATCTGAGAAGATCTTGTGCATTAATCTGCATTTGCTCAGGTTAGGAGCGAGGCAGCGCAAGTTCTAATGGATATCGAGTAATTACATGTGATTGAAGGATCGGCAATTGGGCACTAACAAGGGTATTAGTGGACTTATCAGTAACCAAAGTAATGAGATGCTGATGATCATTATTGGCCAATGTATCCATATTCAGCTCTTACTCTGACCTGTGATTGGGAATATGCCACTTGTGATGCGGATGGAGAGAGAGAGAGAGACTTGTTTTGCAAATAACTCATTTTGTTTTGTGTTGTCTGTTATGTTTTTGTGCATTTCTTTTTATGTTTTCTAATCTTCCCAGTACTTTCAGTACTTCTCCAGGTTTTTTAGAGGTCTTTGAACCCTGTTTGTTAGCAGTCCCATTCATTTTAATGACATCTGCTCATCAAGTGCAGGGTTCTCCGGAAGTATGTGATTTGGAGGATGCCATCTTTGCTCCTGGGAGCTAGGGGTTTAACAATCCATCGATCTGGATTGATGCATCAATCAAATCACCAATGATACCATGTCATCGATTCAACATGTAAACATTTATGTATATTTTTTTTAACAGTTCTAACGAGGGAAAGAGCCTGCCCTTCACCAACATCAATTACTTTTCACATCTTTACATCAACACCTGTACTAACACTTGTGACAGTAAACTGTAAGAATGTTTCAATACAACTGTGGAAGTTGTATCCATGAAAAAATATGGAGAGCACATACTCTTCTTTCGTGGGCATGTAAGTATTTTGGATTGAAAGACTTGCTTGATTGTTGTAGAAATTTTAAATTGTCACTATAGATTTCATCTCATTCATGAGCTGTGATTAAAAAAATATGATCACATGTACTGTATGTGACTTTATTTTTTAGTAACTTATTTTGTTGTTTCAGTGTTGATGTTGGATTTGCACTTTTCAGAGCTCAATAAAATATTCCAATTGTAATTTGGTTGCATTTGTGAGATAAATGTAATCGATTGTGTAAAATAGCAGACTTTGAGGTATCAGCAAACATCAAATCGCTGAAAAAGAGAATCGATATAAGATTGTATTGTAACGAAACCCCTACTGGGCAATCAGTTCCAGGATCGGCTATTGGGCTACCGATCATTCGGCAGTGGCAAAACAGAAAAATTACAAGTTAATTTCATGCTTTTAACCATCTGGGGTTGACGGACGCGCTGGCACATCCTGCTGGATATTTTTGTAATTACAGCAAAAACAACTTAAAATACTCCATCATTTTTGGGTATACAGATAAGTGGAAGACATCATTAGAGACTATAAAGGGTCTACTTTTATTTGTGTACACTCACAATAACAACAAAACCTTGTGCTTTTGTAAAATAAAGAAAATAAAAAGGGTGAGCTATCAGACGTCTCTGTCTTCACGAGCATATTTCTGAAACACGTCACAAAATGAACTGAAACTCCGCAAATACTTATTACACAAACATGAAACATATGTCTAAAGAAAGCTTAAAATTTCTACTTTTAAATAAAACTATTCAAATTTAAAACAAATATTCTCCTGCAATGTAATCTGTATGAAAAAAAGCGATGTACAGTTTTCCTGGCTCAGCTAATTTATCTCTAATGTGATCTCACCCACCAGCAGAGCACGCCATTCATACACTAATGTGCTGAGACAATCAAATCAAATGGTAAATGCCACCGACAGTGAGGTTTGATGTAAACACAATTCATTCACTTTTCTGCGCGTTTGTAATGATACACAGGTGAGGAAACTCCTGGATAGTAAGGAAAAGTTAACATTTTCCTCAGAAGAAGAGCGGGACTTGATGAACGTTTGTATTTTGAAGAGTGACTTGATCCAGCCGAGGATACAATTTCGGACGAGTAAGTCATTTAGTTTTCATCAGTTGACATGCTATTTTATATAAACACGTACATATTTTACTAGTGGGACAGTTTCCAGACTTGCCAGCCAGGATTCAGAGTATTGAAATTTGAAATATGTCTTAAGCAAGTTTTAGTTACATTTATATGCTGTTTCAGCTAAAGCAGGTATTTAAATTGTATGCTGTAGGCTATAAATATGATATGTAATATGATAGAAAATAATAATAATATGAATGCTTAGAATATATTTTATCTAGTGTTTATGCTGCCTCATTATCATCAATGCTTGTGCTTGCAAATATGTGTTGTGGTTAAATGAGTAAAATACATTTGAAATATGCCCATATTAGAAAATCAGCATATTATAATGATTTATGAAGGATCATGTGACACTGAAGACTGCAGTAATGATGCTGAAAATTCCAATTGTAAAAATAGTTCAAAATATCACTGTTTTTACTGTATTTTGGATCAAATAAATACATTCTTGGTGAGCAGAAGAGACTTCTAAAACATTTAAATGGTTGTGTAGGTATAAAATTAAGTAAAGTATTTATATAAAGAAAATGTATAGTCAGATTACTTCTTTTAACTTTAAACTTGATTTTGATCATTAAGTCTCCTCACATTCATTCTCTTTCTGTCACATTCCTCATTGATAGGCCCAGGGGAGGGGTCTTTTGTCTCCTCAGGTGTGATCACCTCAGTATTCACGATAGTTCACGCCTCCTCGCATATGACCTTTCTAACACTAAAAGTGTCTTACAAAAGTTAAATTACTATATTGTTTTGTATGATTGAGCGATCAGGATGGTTTTCACATAATTTTGTAGCAAAAACTCTAGGCTACAAGATCCAGTTCTCAAAAGTCTTGTGGACAAATGTTTAGTATGTGTTATATGGCCTTATTTCAATGTCTTAAAATTTTTGTTTTTTCAAAAACCACGCATAAACTTTATTTTCTCAAAAATACAGGGTTAAGAGTATTCAAAAACAGTCTGCTATTGGAAAAGATGTACTATAATGTAATGAAAAGATTAATACAAAAAGAGCACACAACATGGCTACTTTTGAATGGCTGCCAATGGAGAAACTTGCTTTTTTGCCATTATATGGTGTTGTTCCAACAGGGCTAACAGGGACCTGCTCACCAGCAAATTCCTGACCCCCTGATGGGTATAGAAAAGTGAGAACAGAAAATGATGGAGAGAAACAGGATTCGTACACAAACTCATGTCACTTGCATGAGCACTACAGCCTAACTTGTTTGGAGAACATGCGATAACTGCCAGCCCATGGCTCCAAGACATGCTCTGTTTTACTGTTGTCAAATCAGTATCATTTATAGTGGTAATGTAATAAATGTCCCAAAGGATTCTCCACCACATGTCAATGGCCGCTCTTTTTCTTTGCTCAGATTCAGTGCCTTTTGTTGTTTTCTTTCTATTTCATGCCTTCTATTCAACATGTTATTTCACCCAAGAGCTGTGGGTCATGCAGGCCTTTAAAGCCATTATATCATTGTTAGGTGAGCACAGTCACTGTCTGACTCTGTCTCTCTCTCTCCCTCTGTAATAAAACACCAGGCCTCTCTACAGCATCCAGCTGAGCTGTGGGATCACATTAACACCTCCCTGGACCAGCTAGACAGCTTGTCTATTGCTCTCTGTTGTTGTCTTCGTCCCCATTAACAACGTCTGCTTGTGTGTCTCTGTGTGTGAATGTTATTGCTGTGTGTACTGTACATGTGTGTGAGTCTAAACTTGACGGAGGAGCATTTCTTGAGCTAAGCATATTTCCATTACAACACTGGGGTCACGGTTCAACTGCAGTTATAGACAAAATGCTTGCTTTGCCTTTCAGCAGGTGCTCGTGAATAATTATATATATATATATATATACACGGCCCAGCATTTAAATAAATAACTGCTGGCATTTTATTTCTCTCACCGATCTCCGTTTCTTAATACCCCGCACAGCATCTCTTCTCCCTGGCTTTTTACACAAAGGTAGGCACACACACACCACACACACACACACACTGATATACAGCTCCAGCAGGTTTAATGAGCCAGTGTAGCTGAGGTGTGACAACAACAGAGCACCTTTGTAGTGACTTATAGGGTCTGGATGCAGTGAGAGTTGTTTGAGGTGTAAATCCCATATCCCTTGGTGGTAACAATTACACAAACATACATACTTGTGCATGCATGCATCCGCACACACTTTTTCTCTCTGCTCTGTTTCCTCTGTCGAAAGGCTCGGGCAGGGAATCTGCTTTCAGTCGCCTACCTCCTCATCTGTCTTTTTCGGAACGTTGTGGGAATCCACAATGAACGCTGTGTAAACGGTTTCATGCAGCGCAGAAAAGGCGGGAGCGAGCACAATACTGCAGCCATGCCGATGAGGACGAGTGAGATTACACAGGCAGAAAACAGGCAGGCAAGCCTCTGAAAATAGCCAGATGCAGCCAACTGTACATGCAGACGATTTCATTCATGCTGTCAGGTAATGGCAGCGCACAGTACTGCATAACCAAAGCCGTCTTTTCTGTTGATCTCTGTTCAATAAGTGAATAGATATCATCTGTACAAAGGCCACCCACCTCAGATCATACAGCAGAGGAAGAAAATCCATACATTGAACCTTTTATAATGGTCTTGCTCTGTGGGTCATATAGACACTTCCCTTTTGATACCTTGCTATATACTCCAAGGCTGCGGGAGATTCTATCTCATTTATGCTCTTTGATTAAATGTGTGCATGCTCAAGTTTTAATAAAACAGCAAAGTCAAGTAGTTTTGGCCTTCTTTCAGGAGCCATGAAACACTGATCATGCTTTGGACTGGATGGTGGAAGAAGCCCCCTCCCACATGGGTATTTCACATAGTACCTGATGTTAACCTTTGTTTGCCAGCAGTCTCTGGGTTTTAGCTGTTGAGTGAACTTGCGGAGGTGGTGCATTTAACTCCTGCATGGACTAATCACTGGAATTAAGCAGTTAACCTTTAGTGTGCTGCCTGGGCTTGTTCTTTCGCTGCTTAAGCGTGTTATATGGCCCTTTCATTCAGCACAGCTAGGGTCTGTGGATTGCACTGTGTACAGTCACCTTGCTATGCAAACTGTGTCCGAAGGTATCATGAGGTATTATATATTAATGTTCTTCATAGGTTTTAGTGTCAGTGCAATGAACCATTATAATGTACACTGCCATTCTGCCTAGAAGCATTTTTGTTCAGCAGTTGTATACATATTGTTGCTCTGCTTTAAAGGGTTAGTTCAACCACATGTGTAATACTCACCCTCAATGTGTATGACATTATTTCTTCTACTGAATTTTTTTTTAGATTTTTAGAAGAATATCTCAGCTCTGTAGGTCCATACAATGCAAGTGAATGGTGACCAGAATTTTCAAAAGCTCCAAAAAGGAGATTAAGTCAGCACAAATGTAATCCATAAGACTTCAGTGGTTTAATCAATGTCTTTGAAAGTGATCCAGTTGGTTTTGGGTGAGCACAGACCAAAATGTTTCTCCTTTTTCACTTTACATCTTGACAGCAGTCTCCTTGATGATCATAATTTCAAGGTGGATTACACTGCCTATTGCACCTTCTAGCACTCTGCGCATGCGTCTAGTGGTAGGAAGTGTAATCCAGCTTGAAATCATGATCGTGCCTAGAAACTGCAAAGGCAAAATCTGGGATGGCATGAGGGTCTGAACATTTAAATTTTTGGGTGAAATATCCCTATTAATGAGAATCTCCTCAGATGCTTTACCACTTGTATTTTTGTACAGTGCATTATTACATATAGATTATCAGATTTGGTATTTCATACTTGACTATTTTAAGAGGAAAGTTGAACTTACTGCACTCTTACGAGACTCAGCATTGTCAATGTTGCAGAATACATTTACTTCTATAAAGTGAAGTGTCAGCTGGACAATACGGCCCTCAAAGATCAAATTTCATCTTTGACTCAATTGCTGCCAAAGGTTACCTTGCAATTTACATATACACAAAGTCTGTCTTTGCAATGACTGGTCCAACTTTTCAGCCAAGTGATTTTCACAGGTTTTTGTCTTACTGATGATTTTAGAGTTCAAAACAACATTAAATAATATACAACTTTAAAACAATATAAAGTGATGGAAAATGTCTAACTTTTTTCATGTTATTTACCAAGTTTTGTTTACAATTTAGAAAAAAACAAGAACAGCTTGACTGCTTCTTATACCAATACAAGAATAGAAAGTAGTGAAAACACAATATATTCATAAACAATAATTATGAATAAAAACTTTATTTAAAATGTGATAGTATTAAACAATGGTGTAAAGAAATAAATAAAAAAGGTTTACAAGAATTAGTAAACATTAAGCTTCTTCCAAATAATCCAGGAGAGCCCCACATGTGGCTTCAAATAGTTTTTGTGAGCCAGACTCGTATTTCTTTTTTACCTTATTGTTTCCAAGTATCCAGAGACCTAATTTCTTGAACTAATTTTAATTCACCAAGAACATCCCAATATCTTAATGTAAACAAACCCTCTTAGTACTTTCTGCAATGAATGTATCAAAGCAACTGCCAAGACATATTTCTCTTAAGTCCAAATTCCAATAATGTTAAATGTGCACACCTCAAACTTTCTTGCCTTGGAATCTCAAAATGCAACACTTTTCATTTGGATGCCCCAATGCAAGTAATGTAAAAGAACCTTCAATGACTTAATGTATGAACAAGTGGTTTGGTTTAAATTGACAGTCAAGCTAATTTCTCCATCATATTGGATTTCCATTATTCAATCCTGTTTACTTAAACACTTAATTATAATTATTTAAACCTTCTAATTGGCAAGGATTATCCCTGTGTCCCATATCCCATAAAAGCCTAGGAGCCAAACTGGGAGGATAGAGTAATCTTGTTAAGAATGGATGTTGCTATTGTGCTGTGTGATGTTTAGTTGGCTAAGTGGTTAACTGGGAGCAAACCTAGGCAGGCGATGTGTAGACAATGG